>VWZT01005326.1:825974-872912 GCA_013397055.1 Pachycephala philippinensis | reverse complement strand
ATTTTTTTTTTTTTTTTTTTTTTTTTTTTGTTAGGAGAAGAGGGAACCGAATCAGTTTCTAAAACAAAAAGTTTTTGGGAAAGCCATCAGATGAGAAAATCACGAAATAGTAATATAGTAATGATAATGTTATTTCTCATTCACTGTCTTATTGTTGATGAGTTTTCTTGCCCTCTTTAAGCACTGCCCTAAAAGGAAGTACAGGAAGGAAAATCAAAAGGCAAACAACACATTTTCAATTTGGTTACATTTTTTCTAATCTGAAACAAATTAGGATTATTGTTACTGTCTAAATATCTTCATATGTAACACAGTAAAGAGCAAAAAATAAATTCATAAATGCTCCAGCTGCTTAGCTGGCCCCGTGTAAGGCACTGCCACTAAAATAGTCCACAAGCATAATTACAATTTGCCACATCTTGGGAATGACATTTAGGATTCTCCAGGCACTTTCAGATAATTTTTAGACTCTGCGTAGAAGTTCAGCTGTCACAAAGTCAGCTTTATTTTGTAACAGATTTTATCCTTCGGAATGTTATGTTTGGAGTGAGCTGAAGATATGGAAAAATACATGCAATATCGTTTGCTTACCCGACTGAAATATAACTCCTAAAACAAAGCTGAAACTTTTTTTCCCCCCCCTTAATGTTCATATTCCAGCCTGTGCTTGTCTACAGCTATTTAGATTTGGAATTGGGGGCGACAGAGGGGGGGCGGGGGGGCAGGAGAAAAAACTCTCCCCTACTGCACTATTCCAATTCCATTAGTGGAGTCAACGAGAATTCCTGCTCTCTCTCCAGTAATTAAATAAATATTTAACATTGCGGGATTTAATTGGAATCCCAAAAGTTAACAATAGCCTCAGCTATCGGTGTCGCTATCTCAGGGGTTCTGTTTTCACAGGGGTATATTTAGATCTCGGCCGCATCGCCCACTTGCATTACGAATAGTACAACTCCCTCTCTTAAAAAAAAAAAAGGAAAAAAAAAAAGAAAGGAAAAACGAAAAAAAAAAAAAAAGAAAATAAAAGAAACAACCCAAAACCAAGAAGCTCGGTAAAATCTGGAAACTTTTCTAAAGTGACGCCATCTCCGCGGATCTCCTTCCCTGCTGCACAACGTACTTCAAAGCCTCACAAATGCAGCGGCCGGCAGGCTCGCGTAAAAAAAAAACCAAACAAAAACCCAACAACAACAAAAAAGCAGTAAGGAATGAACACAGCGTTACCTTCCAGCAATTACTGCAGCTCCATTTTCTCACCCTAGCTCCCCTCCAAGTGATCCCTACTCCCCTCTCTCCCGTGCGGCCGGGGAGGAGCCCTGCGGAGGGTCCCGGCGCGCCTGGAGCACGGACGGGGCGGTGACACCCCCGAGCTGCCGGCGGAGAATCCACATCCCCGCTTTAGAAACTTTCTGCAAAACTCGTGTGTCAGGTCTATTTTTGCTTCCTTCTTTCATCCTGTAATATCGCTCCTCGCTCCGATGCAACGCAGCCATCTTTTGTGCTGTGCCTTTCCTACAATCCCTGGATTTTGTGGTGTAAATCCTGGCTTTGCCAGAGCAGGCTGATCCTTTTGGTGATTAATTTATCGAGTTTGCAAAACGGGAACAACTACAAGCACAGTGTATTGACTCTTTGCATTAAGTCTCTCTGCACGAAAAGAATACGCACAATCTGAATTTTTACTGGATATAAATGTGTATGTGCATGTATAATTCATATAACCAGATATGTATACACATATTTAAGGTATTCACATGCTATGTCTGTGCTCACATCAACACACACACCTCAAAACTGGGAAGTTTAATTAGGATAATGGTGCTTTTCATGTAAAAATTACAATTATAAAGTATGAATTATTTTTATACCAGGCCCGTGTTTGCATTTTACTACTCTGTGTGTATAACCAAGATGGCAGAAATAGAGAGTAACATTTGTAAATGAGAATACGGGTCTGCAAAAGACAGATTGTTCTCTGTGTATCTACCCAGCTAAACACAATAAAAGCTGATTAGTCTTGTTGACCACAGAGCTCACAGAGGTTCCAAAGTCCAGTTAACAGGAACAGTCTGACAGCTGCACCCCCTAGAAGAACCACTTAAAACTGAAAATAAAATTTATGCAATTAGATGCTTGCAGAATCAAAACATTTCGTATGAAAATCATGAAATTATTATGATTATAGCTAATTATTAGCCCTTGCTCTTCATGAAGATGACTAGAGCTGTGCATGAATGACCAGCTCAGCCCTCTCAGACCCAGTTTGGGAGAAACCTTGTGTCTCCCTCACACTGCAGGCTTGAGTTCCCTTGCCAGAACACCAGTGTTCTGACAAGATTTGAGCCAGCAGCAGAAAGAAAGGTTAAGACCCCCTGTAAGGTGTTGGCTTGTCAAAGGTAAGTCAGACTTTGCAGATCACTGTTGGTTCTCTTGGAAGAATTCAGCCAGAGTGTGAGGAAGATTATATTCTTCTTGATGTATTCATTCCTGGATTTCTAAAAGGCTCTTGGCAACATCTCCCACTTTTCTTAGGGAAGATCATCTGCCAGGGAAGAGGAGGTAGTGGTCTCCTAAAAGGTATAACTGCCCAACAGAAAGGCAGCAAAGAGTGGCAGTTTCTGGTTCCTTTTCACAGCAAAGGGAAGTGGAATTTTGCAGAGAAGAGTGTGCCCATTGGTGCTGCTCAGTGTGTCACTGGGTGAGCTGGGAAAGGCACTAAGATGAGCTGTGGATAACAAAGTCATGTATGAAAGTGAAGATGAGGATTTGGTGTGAGGAACTGAAGGAGGAGTTTCCCTTACTGAGTGGAAAATAAAAGGTAGATGAAATCCAGTCTAAATATAAATGCAAAGTAGCACTCATGGGGTGAAGTAACATCCAAGATTACATGATCTAGCATATTATCACCCAGTAGCTATGTTTTGTAATAGTTCGGTGCAATATTGAATGAATTTTTGATCACCAAGGAGTGCACTGAATATCAGGAATTGCTACAAAAGCAAGAGCAAATAAAGCAAAGATTGATTCTATATTGGGAATTCCTGGCGCACCTGTATTGCAGGTTCCAAGCAGAGGGCCAGTTCTCCATCTCAAGAAAGAAATGCCACATCTGGTAGAGGTACAGACAAGGCCAAAAGGAGTGATCTGAAGATCAGATGTGTCCCATGCAGAGCATGCCTAAATAGTCTCTTTCATCAGGAAAAGAAACAGCTCAAAAGGGATATTAAAGACACCTGCACAAAGCCCAAACTCAAGAGGTGAAAGAAGCGTTTCTCTTCAAGTTCTGGAGGAAGAAACCTTACCTGCAGGCTTTTTTGAGAAGAAAAAGGTAGTTCTTCACTCAAAGTGTAATAACCAGTTCAAATTTCTGCCACCAAACATTGTGGACACTAAAAGTTTACATGAATTCAAAAATCAAAACTGGTGACAGAGCAAATTCACAAAAGAAAAGCCCGTTAAAAGTCATTAAATCCAAGACACTGGTCTCTGGCTCTGGAAGCCCTGTGGTTGCAAATTGCTGGGTGAGGATTCCATGCCATCACTGTTTTCCCAGCACTTGCATTCTTCCTCTGGGCATCCCTGTTGTGGCTGTTGGACAGGGCACTGAGCTAGACAGGCTTTTGATCCCACCTGCAAGGGTCACACTCATGTTCTTCACACGCTGTCAGGAGAACTGGTTTTCATCCTGGAGCTCATCTCTCACTGCAGTGATATTTTATTGTCTATAATACCACAAATTCTGGTCTGCAATTTTCTAAATTGTATGATACCCCAGTTCTACCTCTCCACCATTCTACAAATATTTTACATCTATATAAATTACACATGTAAACATATCTATTAATAGGAATAAAAGTCTTCTATTCAAAATCTGTGAAATTGTTTTCATTAATGTACCACTCTGGCTTTCTCAATAGGCTCAGAAGCAAAGATTCCAAAAAGTCAGTAATGAGTTTACACTCTGAGTTTTGAGTTTACAACTCAAAAGTGCATCAATTACTCTAATCTACATTAAGAAACTGTTATTAAGAATTCCACATTAAAGGTAATTTAAATAGAAACCTCAATTTAGTGAAGTATGGGAGAGCACGACTATGAGAGCTCATAGGCCAGTGCAGATACCGAGTGGACAAACCCCGTTGCATCTTTTCCTTCACATTTTTGTATCATTATGTACAACAATGAATGTTACGTTTTGAAACAGGCATCTGGTCTCTTCCAGTGATACCAGGGCTGTGTAATAATGGAAAACTTCCCCTCATGCCAAACAAGAGAAAAAAAAAGTCTTTTTTGCATTTTCTGTGAAGGGAGAAATGGTAGCAGGCAGAACAATCATTTAGCATTTGAAAAGTTTTGTTTGATAGAAAAAAAAAACCTTTTGAAACAGTAGTGCCAGTTAGGAACATCTGATGGAAAAGCAACTTCCAAAACTTGAGTTTTGACAATGATGTGATGGGATTGCAGCTGAACTTCTCCTTTTGTCCATTTTCCTCCTTCTCTAACCTAGCAGTAACACGTAATGTATTTCATGAGGTATTTTAACAAATTTATATAGGCCAGTGGAACTGATTTAGGCCAGAGATTCTTCGGTCCAACTCAAAAGGATGGCAAAATACTTGAGGAATATTTGATTATTACACTTTCTAAGAGAAAAGCATTTGTATTCCTATTAGAAATACAAAGAAAATAAGGTTCAGCTAGAAAATGCCACATGTTCAAAATCAGTCAGATATATCTGGCTGATATATCTCAAAAAAGCTCAAGCTTTTAATTCAACCCCCAATTTTGATGCCAAAGACTATTCTGATGCAGAGGATCTTAGATGTATAAACACAGAGCAGTTATAGTTGCTCTGCAGTTCCCACTACCCCTAAATACTGACATTTTGGGGTTTTGTAGAGCAAGGAGGTTTTTCCATTCTAGATTGCCAAGGAGCTGTTTCTGCGAAAGCCACACAATTCAACTTGAAATAAGCTCTTTCCTGCCTTTCTTATACATAACTCATCACACCCAGATTTTAATATTTGTGTTCTTGTTTCAAACCTACTCTTCTAATTTATTGTATGAGCAATGTCATGATTTTCATTCTGTTGAACAAATTTCTTGGAAAAATCCTGGTTTTAGTGCCAGGTACTATTAGTGGGTTAGTTGGAACTGCTGATAGAAGGCTATAAACTTCGGTTTTAGGAAAATACTGATTAGTGCTTACATTTAAGCATAAGAATAATCTCCCATTTATTCAGTGAAGTATTTATGGCTGTGCTTTACTTTAAGCACACGTTTAAATTCAATTAACTTCATTTTAATAATGGACTTAAGTGCTTTGCTCTCTCAGGATAATAAGACCATTGGCATTTCATTTAGCTGGCTGAGCTTGTTTTTAAGTAAATTTTGTACTCTCAAGCACAAACTGACAAACATGCAAATAAGAGTTACCTTTTTGCCTAAAGACAGAAAATGATAAAACAAGTAGTTTTCCAGTCCATGAGGGGAAACACCTAGGCATGAAATAGATTTTCATTTCCCTGATACTATCATATTAATTGTCTGGAAGTGAAACACTGCCTTGCAAGGAGGCTTTGTGCCATCTTTGATCTCCTTCTGTACCCAAGCAAGGAGACACATAAGTGTTGTTTTCCATTGAAATGAAGAACGTTTGTTTGCTTGTTTTCTAGACAAAAGCAAATGTCTTTGAGACATTGTGGGCCATAGCTCCACTTGATATAAACTGGCACGTCTCTTTCATTCCAGAGGAATTACACTAATTTTACACCTCAGAGTACATCTCGGAGACTTTCCACGTCATGTATAAACTTGAATAGAGAGATTCTGTATCATGAGGTGAGATCATAATATGCAAGTGTTTCACAGACATAAAACTATGAGGTCTGGGAATGCTTGACGGTAGCTAGTAAATACAGTATGGTCTAGTCATTAAGTGGGACCAATTGTTTATAAGCAGAGTAAACCAGTTGGTAGGCAGAGCCAAAAAGCAGTTTTCTTTGCCATGGCACTCCTAATTAACAGCTTTTCCCCACTGAAGCAATAAAATGAAAAATTATGGTTTTATTAAGTCTTACGTGGCTCAAAAATAAGCCCTTTCTAATGTCATGAACACTTGATCAGTTCACCAGAGAAGTAACCATTTTAAAAAGAAATAAAAGAATAATTGAAAAATTTGAGCATAAACCAGCTTACATCACTGGCAAGGTTATTTCTGGTGCAAATTGTGAACTGGCCTAAGACAATGCCAATTTTGCCACCATTCAATGTTAAAGGAAATAAATGGTGTTATGTTGTCATAGTTACTTCAATTAATGTGAAATAAAAGACATTCAGTATTTTCTAACACTGTTAGTATTTATGGAACCAGACCAAAAGCAAGCCCAGCAAAATTGGAATTTCTGGTTTTCATACAGTTACTTCTATGAATAATATTAGCAAAGGCTCAGTATGAAAAAATACCTTGAATGCATGTAGCACAGTTCCATTTTTATATTGTGAACATTACTGCGATTATTTCCACATACAGGAAAAAGTATTCCTAGCTGAAGAACAACAACACTGAACGGATATTGGGAGAACGTCAGACAGGAAGCTTGGTACCTTCAAAACCAAGAGCTTTGAGTGATTCACAGCCAGTTTAGAGCAGCTCACCTCTTCAAGAACTGGCATTGGCTGTGGGTACAACCAGCACCTGAGCTGCCACACACACTTGAGTATATCCATCATGCACCCCAGGGAGATGGTCCAGCCCAGAAAGGTGGAAGGAGAGTGGGCTTTGCCTCCTCCAGGCCAGAATTGCTGCAGGAAGTTCATATGAATGAGAATGAAGTGAGACTGTGAGAAGTTTGCATGAGCACTTAGGGGATTTCTCTCAAATTACAACATATTGGTGCTGCTGGTGGCTCAAAAATTTACAGACAGCATAATGCTAAGTAGGATGGCTTCCCCATGTCCTACCCTTGAGTGACAAACACCTTTTTCTAGCTTGAAGAAATACTGGGTTTGGTTTGAAGAGCTCCCTCTGGCTGACTGCTCCCCATTGCCTGCCTTTTGCCCTTTCCACTGACTTTCACAGGCTTTGCATAATGCCATGTATAACCCTAAAGATATTGTTAAGTCCTTTCTTCTAAAAGGTAAAAAAAGTCTGAGAACAGAATGATTTCAGGCTGTTCGAATTCCTGATGTGGAAAACCCTGTGGTTAGTCAAAAATAATCCTGTTATTTCCACCAGTTTTACAACACTGTAACCATCACTTCCCGTTGGGTGGTTTTGAAGCTACATCAATGCGAAGGGAGAACAAAGTCAAACCATCCCATCTTCTGAGTACAGAAGGACTTTGGAACCTCCATAAAAGTTCACTTCCTTGTTGTAAATGATAATAATTCAGGACAATTCTTCATAGGTTCTTTGCATTTAAACATCAAATGGCATGCAAGGCTTCAGACGCACTCACAATCTCGGCTGCGAATCAGAGGACAAGAAAGCAGGAAGAGTTAATAACTTCTTGGGAGCAAATCATCATTTACAGCTGGTTCATCATTAGTATGTACCTGAGCAACCACTCTGAGTTCGTAAAGTTCAGTGAATTCAGTATATTTAAAGGAATTATTGTATATTACAAGCCAAGTCATATGTATTTTTTATGCGGGCAAAAGCTTTGCTGTCTCTTTCTGAATAGGGCCTGATTAACAACAGCAGAATTCAGCTCTATGTTAATGCACGATTTAGTGCCCCACTTTTCCACACTGCAGTGCTGCATCTGTGCCCATTTCATGTTCTCAGCTAAGTTAAAAGCCAAAAAGAATAGACTGAAATGGTGCATTACAAGTTTCTCACACATAGACTTGCTCATAAGCTGAACGGCTTTTCTTGTAGCCAAAAAAATGGCCTCCTTTCCTGACTGGAGGCCTTTCCTAAATCTGAATCTGGCTTTTAAAATTCTTTATGATAGCACAGATAAAAACCCCATAATCTACACTGATGTTGTGCTTAGATTGTCCTCCTTGCAGGGGCCAGTGCGTGGTTGTGCGGTAATCATCCATTTTTATCACTTTCAGTTATTGTTTCCTTCCCTTGCCACAAATATTTCCCACAGTGCCACTGTTTTCCCTTGGCCTCCTTATTCATCCAAGCTAATAGTAAGGGGCACACTGGGCATTTTGTTATGCTTTTTTTTTTAATGTTCTGGTAAGCATGAAAACACTCAGTAGGGATTCCATTATGTTTTAGCACTTGTGTTGAAGGGTGAAATAACTTCACAGCCTGTCAGAGGAGTGATGCATCATGAATAGATCCTTCCTTTATTCTACATATTTTTATTTAAACATTCCTAACCATGTTTTGTAACAAGCTGCTTTCACTGTACTAGACTGTCTGGAGGAGGAGGAGGATCTGTTTTAACTTTCAAATGACCATGAAAGATTGGGGAGAAGCAATAAACAACATCTCTGTGTTAAGTTATCAAACTTTTTGCAGGGATCTGAGGCTGGAGAGCTAAACATTTGCAAAGAATTTTTACCTTTGCTCAAGGTTTTGCTATCCTTGTTTGCAAAAAATTCTATTGCTTTCACCTGGGTATGGATTTCTTGTCAAACTGTGACAATTTTGTCTCTTTTATAATTTCTTTGAAGGCTGAATGTGTCAGAATTTACATGGAGAGTGCAGTGGACAAACCAACATCAAAACCCCATTTTTTTACAGATAATCTTCAAAGTTTTGTCATGACATTCTGTTTCCAGCACAAGAAAGTGTCAGCTTTGCCATTTTTACTCTGTTGCAAGAATTCATCTCATTACTGCATTCAGCTAAATAACTGCACCAAGCCTTTTATTAATGGACATCTCTGATGACTGAAACACCCAAATCTCCTTTTACAATATCAAATGTGTGAAGGTCATTTAGCCTTGATGGGTGGCCCTGACTGGAAGGGACTGTGACACGGTCAAGAATGGACCAGCTGGGAGAAGAGGAAAGGGCATTTCCTCCCCTCAGAACTTTTCGCAGTGCAGTTCAAGTCTGAAGTTACTGAGTATTCCTGACTCTTCCTCACCTCTTTAAAACAAGTATATCAACAATGGAAAGGTTTTGTCTACGGACAAGTTGAAGTCAAGTCACAAAAAGTTTGCAAGTCTTCTCTGTCTGATAGTGTCCATCTGGCTTACCCAGCTCCCTTTCGGGTTTGCTTTTGGAAATTCTCAGGGGTTGGCCAAAGCTACCAACTCTGATGGTACATCAAACCAGGATGCCACATGGACAGCACTACAGCCTTCATTATCTTGCCTTATGCACTGACCTGTGCTTGCTGTTAACATTTCTCAAAAACCAAACAACATTATATGTTCCTCCAGATGTTCATCTTTAAAAACAGTCTAGATATAAATTCTTGAATGCTAAGTTGAAAACCTAAGAGCAATTTCTTCACAATACTTGAGTCTGGAACATCTGTTGTCACTTTGCCCTAAACCCTACCCATGGTGAGCATGACATGTGCTGCCCAGAGGCAGGCTGAGACTTAGGTCATGACTCAGAGTGCTGTTAATCTTCCTTCCTTAGGGTTTCCTTCCTCCCTGTGTCCAGGAAGTGGGTCCTACACCAGCTTTCTGCCTGGAACAACGCGTGGCCCCATCTTGAGCTAACGTCTGGCAAAGGAAAGGAGTTCACTGCACACACAGCCCCATCAGTTCCTGTGGCATCCAGGGGAGGGACAGAGCTGCCCTGCTGACACTGCTCACTTTGATGCTACTTCTGGTAGTAGTATCAAGAGCATGGAGCTTGGAGCATGGAGCTTGTCCAGGGATGTGCTTAGCAAATCCAGACCTGGCCAGGTTTGAGCACTCTGCGAGTTCCTTCATTTCACTCAGCATCCACATGCCCAGGATGACAGTAGGCAGCAGCTGTGAAAAGCAGGGTCATGGCACACAGAGACTGCAGACTGTGCTGGCTGTGCCTTGCCCAAAGTCACAGGGACATTGTGATGGACCTCCAGAAATCGGTGGTCTCATATCCACCCCCACACTGAAACCAGAGCTCTGCTTCCCAGCTGATGCACTGCAGTCTGGCCTTGGTAGTGGACACCAAGGTACTTAAATGCAGTGACAAGGTTCCCATCTCATCTTCTGCTCCTGAAGTAAAAAACTGGGGCGGGGGACACAGTAGATTTTAAATCAGTCCATTACTCTTTGGAAAAGATGGCAGTGAACTGGACTTAGGCATCCTGCACAGAAAGAGGAGAACCCTCTTCCTAAATCTCTGCAGTTCTGTGCTGATTTACAAGTCCTAAAGACAAAGTTCATTAACAATATTCCCCTTATGACCTGAACTGCGAAAATTCTTTTTACCCTTGGCTAGGAATATAACGTAAGAATGATAACACAATATTATCCTATTGACACAGCAGAAGATTCAGGACTGATTAAAATAGATGGCTGTGTGGATTCAGTGGCATAGATGTGCAAACTAAAGGGTAGCACCAAAATAATACCAGAAAAATTTAGAAAAGCAGTAAAACATTTTGGATCTGTCCTCAAGCTTCGTTGTCCCTCATTTACTATAATGGGAAGAGTTGAAAGCAAGCTTTAGCCTCAAAACCAGAAGGAAGCAATAACAAGGTCCCTAAAATATAATGGCAAATTTACATAAAATAAGGAGAAATTTTTGGGAAGTTCTTCACCATGTAACTAGGCTGCTCTTTCAAAGAATTCCACATAGTGGCTGGGGTTTGCAAAAGCTATTCAGTAAATTTAGCAGCATGAAGGTAAGAGTAACTTGGGGATTCTTTCAGTTCCATGATGTTGATAAAAAAACCATTTTCTTTTTTTCAGTTTTCTGAGAATTTTGAGAAAAACCTTTTTTCCATTTTTTTTCAAAATAAAATCAGCTTTTCTTTTCTGATCCATTTGTTATGGATATAACTGTGAACCACAGGATAAAATTACTGGCTGCATGCAGTGTGTGCTTAAAGGACACAGACCAGACTTTGGGTTCCCTCCTGCCTCACAGACATTTTATCAGTTGGAAGAAAATTAATAACAACCCAGAACTGATTTGCATTTGCAAGCTCAACAAAAGAGAGGGAATACAGAAAAAGTAATCACACGGGAATGTACAGAACATTAAAACCAGCAGCAAAAGGTAGTGTATAGTCAAAACACAGGTGCTTCATCACCGTATTTTCACTCAAGTACCCCTATCCTTGAATAACGTGCACAAAAATTCCTGGAAGAGGTGGTGGGAGGACTCTGGAGGATAAAGGAAACAGTGTAAGGAGAGCATGGAGCTGGCACCGAATGATTACAGGCCGCAAGAACTTTTTGTGTTAAACTTCTTCACATCAATACAAAGCTGCCCAGTCACAGGCTGGGCTCTCTGCTGGGTGACCTGCTTTTATCTTCCCAGAAGAACAGGTAGGACCTAATAAAGAAAATGGACCCTTTAGATTTTCTTGGTTGTGAATTTTACAGTTAGTAAGTCAAAACCATCAGGTTGAGAAGCAGACTCTAGCTGAAGAAGGGGAGAGGAGAGGGCAGGGCTGGACACACAGAGCTCAGCAGTGCTGGCTGCCGTAGCAAGTGGCATTCTTCATGCTGAGTGTGCTGAAACTAAATCACAATGAAGCAGATGCCGTAAGTCTAGAAGTGTCTGCATCATGTTACTCTGGTCACATACTCCTCTCGTCAGGGGAGGAAAGGTGCTTGGACAGCACAGCCATTGAAGAGATGTCTCGTACACACTTCTACCATCTCTGGTCGGAAGAAGGAAGGAGAGGAACCATGTACGCCCACAATTACGAACCACGGGCCTGATCCAGAGTCTATTGAAGTCCATTGAAAGGTTTCCATTGACGTCAGTAAGTGCTGGATGAGCCCCTAGAGCTTCACTGCATGCACACAGCATCATGACTGATGTCAGCTGGAGCTTCGCTGGGTGAATTTCAGGACTAGCTCAGATGCCCAGTTTCCTCTCCTCTCATGATGGGTAAAAGGGCAGCCTGCAAGGACAGGGCTGCAGGTTTTTAGGCTGGTTCTAAACAAGGACCAAGCTTCTGCATATTGTGCAGTCGCCTTGGGCTGTGCTAAATTAATGCCATCTGCTCCTGGCCTTCCTCCCCTGGCCTCCTCCCACCTCCTCCCTCAGGGGGCTTCAGACAGTAGAGAATAGCTGGAGTACAGTCACAAGCATCACGCCTCTTCCTGTCCCTAACACACCCTTTACACCCTTTGTTTCTCTCTAAGTGTCATGGGTGGAGTAGGATCCCAGTAAGCTGGCTCCAAACCAGCTGGCAGCATCTGGCCAGGCTCAGCCCCGTTTCTCCCAGACTTGGAGGACCTGAAGCAGGCAGAGCCTCGGCTCTACAATCTCCAGGGGTTAATGAGGGGTTTTTTCACCCAGGAGACGAATTATTTTCAGTGACATCACTCCCAGCTGAAAGCTTATGAACTTTCCAAATTCAGAGGAGAATTGCAAATACCATGTGAAATCTTTTCTCACCCGAGGTTGGAACCTTTGCCAAGAGCCCTTTCAGGGCAAGGATCCCACCACTAGTCTGAAAGTTCAAAAGGTAGGAGCCATTTCTCACTATTAGAGTTTGTGAAACCTAATTGAAAGGAAAGATCCTAATTACATTTGGCATTTCTAATAGTCAGTCTCCTGCTAAACAAATGACATCATTTGTAGCATCGACAGTAAAAGAGCCCACTGTAAGGGACTGTAAACAACAGTCCATCCAGCCTCATTCTACTCTAACAAAGGAAAGGGAAAGAGGGGGACTCTTGCTAAATGACCATGATGTCCACTTTTTTTCAAGGATTAGGCATGTCCTGATACCTCTGCAAAATGGTTTTGAAATGGTGGATGAAGCACCCTCAGAAACTGGGACTTTTGGCAGCCCTGAGGAAATCCCTGCACTCTGCAATGTGCAGCAACTCAGGCTGGGGGCTTTCTGGATCTGAATTTTGTGGGTCTTAAAGATCTGTGAGGTTGGTTTGAACCTTCCCCTGATGATGGAATGCTGTATTTGGTATTTTCATGGGATGCATTTTCCAAAACAGTACTTATATTCACAATTCCTCTTGGAAAAACACGTGTTCCTTCCTCTTCACCTGCAGGGGCCACAGCTCACCCCTCTGTTGAATGGGGAAGGGATGATTCTATGTAAGCCTAGAAGGAGCTCCCTCTAGAGAGGAGTGAATCAGCTCTTTCAGGAATGACCTCCTCAGGATTTCGGTGTACCAATGAATCAACCTGGCCTTACCAAGGAAATACCACAATGCAGGAGCTGTGCACCAAATCATAATTAAGGGAACAGACAAAAATACATATATATAATATCTAAGACTGCTGAATTTCAGTCTCAGGTGGTGTATTTTCTAGTTCTTCTATGCAGCAGCCTGTCCCAGGGCTGTGCTAGGAATCAGGACAACGCCAGCTCGGAGTGACCCGTGCTGCCAACAGAGAAGGATTCTTCAGAGCTCTTCTTTCCTGGTAATGATCCTGCCTGACTCTGCTTAGTTTGTGATATTTGAGGGCTTTGCAGCATGAGGTGGTAGGAACACAGGCCATTAATTGTAACAGGATGCGGGTAGGGGCGGTTTGATGTCTGCATGCCCGTAACTGTAACCTGCATCCAGCTATTTTCAGCCCTTCATGCAAATAAAAGCAGCATTTGCATTCAGATTGCCCTTAGTGCATAGATGTGATGGATGATAAATTAAAAGTACAGTGCAAGGACAATACACATCTCTTCCGTGGCAAAGAGAGACTTTTCTTCTTCCTTGCCAGGTTCTGTAGATGGATGTCTTTTGCCAGATTTCTTTTTAGGCAATTGCACTCACCACTGAAAAACAACTGTTCATTTGGGCTGGGAGCTGGAGTATTATCTTAATACTTTCCCACTACTCGATTTTTGAAATCTTCTTCCTAGCTGTGCTTCAGATAGCTTCCTTATCCTAAGGAAGTGGCTTCACTTTGGGTCTTTTTTTTCATTTGCAAAAGTATGGGATACATTCTTGATCCAAGGCTATGGGAAAGTCCCCTCGCTTATGAAAGGGGATGCGTTCATAATGTTCCTTTCTCTTATTAATTTAGTTACAAGGCGCTCTCTGAATCCTGTGCAGTATCACCATGCAGACCCTTTCACGCTAGTTAGGCTTCATTCATAGGAGCGCTCGCCTTGCTGAGTGTGAAAGAGGCCATTTATGCTTAATAATGATAATAACCAGCAGTTGGAGACTGGGAAAAGAAAGGAAAATAAAACCCTGCAGAACTTTACAGGAAAGGACATTTAGTGTTGCCAGGAGGGTGAGGAGGTCAGACATCTGGTGGTTAGTCTCGCCCTGGATTACAGGCAGGAATGCTCGGCCGCGGAGGTGGGGCTGGGCCGGCCACCGTGGCAAAGGCGCTCGTGGCCGATGGGACATTGGGGCGCCCCAGTGTGCCCCACATTTGCACCAGACCGCTTTTGTTTGGGGGTGCAGAGCACATGGTGAGCTCATTCTGCATAGCCAGACTCCCAGGGAATTAACAGCAAGGAGAAGTTAGTGCCCTGGAAAAATTTAGGAGATTAAGTTGAGGTAAAGACTCCCAAGGAAATATTTAGGAAATCCCCCAGAAATCAAGTCGTATTCATCCTTGTTAACCATGGAAATGCCCAACACACAGGATCACAGAGACCTGTGTGCCCTCACTGGGTGGTCCCAAGCTTTCTGGGCACAGAAGCCAGTGACAAACTGTCCTCCCACTTGTAGGTCCTTCCACAAGGAGCCCCAGGCATTGCTGCTTCATTCCACTCCCGTAAGAAAGAAACATCACCAGAGTGCTGCACCTGAGAGTGTCAGACCCCTGCAGAGTGCTCCTGAGGGTGCACTGGGATGGAGAGCTCCTAGGGTCAGCTCTCATTTGGCCAAGGTCACTGAAAGATAGAGAGTAAAGCCTAGAATAATGCTGAGCCCACAAGTTGTATCTTAGTATCAAAGTGTACAATCTTAACGATGTTTTTCCTTTGGTGCTGCAATTTCAACACCTCCAGCATTTTATTGTAAGTTATCTCAGACATTCACTGTGTTCAGTTTATGTTCATCTCCGTCTATTTTTAACAAAAAATAAATGTACATTGGAGCAATACAGTATTTCTCTGGAGTATCATGAGACTGCTTGATCACATCTTTTCCTGGCACTTAGTCCATCAGTTTATGAATTATTTTGTTACACTGAGTACATAGTTGATAGTTTAATGGCTGGGAGTGATTGTTCTCAAAATATGGATGGAGTTGTCATGAAAATACATAGCTAGGGTTGCTAAGGCATGGTTAAATTAAGGCATGCATTGAATTCTCAGTTGTTTTAGCTGTTCTTTCCTTGCCATGTTTGGAGAACATCCTATCTAGTGCAATCCTCCAAGACATCTTTCTGGATTCTCCATCAGGCAGTGACTAACCCAACGCTTTGAGTCACCAATTTGCCATCCCTGGGCTCTGGCCAGGCCCGTGCAGCAATGGAGGAGCAGTGATTGGCCTCCAGCACTGCCTGTTTTGCAATACCAGGAATTCCTTCCAGCCCCTTTGAACTAAATTCTGAACAGACTTGCACTTCAACAGAGCACTTGGCTCCATGACACACAGGAAGGTTTTCAGAAGCACAGAAAAGTTCAGACAACGGTAAGAGCTGTTTTTCTAGTATTTGATTTTTAAGGGTTTTAAAAGCACTGGTAGCAACAGATGGGGTCCAAGGAGATTTTCAGAAACACGTACTGAAAGTGTCACCCTGAGTTTGTGTCCCACAGGCCCATGCAGCAATTTGTTCAGAGAAGGGCACCACAGCAATTCCTATTAGAAACTCTGATAAAGAAGATTCTCTTTGGGTATCTCCATACTTCTGACAGACCACAGCATTTCTGGCTTCTCTTGAGAGAGCTCAGCTGACACCAGTTACATCTCTGGTTGTCTGTGACCTGTCACTGGGGTGATTTTTCGTGCAGCCTTACTGACAGAGGTCACGTGTGTGGGTGGGATGTGGGAAGCATAATTACCCTAAAGGGAGCTCCCCATAACCAGCTCACTTCAATATTCTCAGCAGATTTAGTCTGTGCCTCCCCATCTACGCACAGTGAAAAAGAATATGTACCAAATCCTTATTTTTGAGCAAATATCTGTGGAAAAAGAGCATTACTGTCAGTTCCATGCAAGGTCTCAAATCCATGCACGTATTTGAAACATGAGTAAAGGGAAACCTTCAGACTGAAACTCAAGGAGAAAAAAAATAAAACAAAACAAAAACAACAAAAAACCCCCAACCCAAAAGAAAATAAAAGGCCAGTCTATGAACATGTGGAAATACAATTTTCAGACTTGCTAAGTAAAACAAAAGCCCTGTATTTATCTCGGAACATCCTATTACTCTGGACAAAGGAAATCCATAGCAATAAGAACTAGCAAAGAAAATAGTTTATCATCTAAATCCAGTGACATAGATTAATAACTACTTATTGCAACTGCAGTCAACACCTTTCTTGTAAATCCAGCAAATAAATATTCACTGCCCTGTACGTGATCTGCAGCCTGCAGTGAAGATGACCCCGAGTACATCCCAAGCACATGGGAAAAGGATCAAAACAAAAAGCACATGATGGTTCTTAACAGAACTGACATTATCCGTGGAAGGGACAAACACACATGGCCTTCAGATTCATGTAAAACAATACCAGAGCTGCAGCAGGGCTGGGACTGGGAGAAGCAGATGCTGCCCAAAGTGGGATCTGCTCACCAAGTTTAATGTGCACAACACACATCAGGAAATCAGAGCCCTTTCATGTGAGTCAGAAGAGCTCATGGAAAGTGCTTTTCCAGCAAGCATCAATGAACCAAATGACACAGCTGAGAGGCAGAATTCAGCCCGATAAGTTCACTCGGTCTGAGTTTGCCTGTGTGTTCAGCTCCTCGTGCAGAAAGGAGCCAGCTACAGAAACAAGGCCTGGCTTAAGGTCAGGAGCTACTGAAAAATGTAGGAACAATTCTGCAGCCTTTCCGCTTAGAGACGCTGCTATCCACAGCAAGGAGCAGAGCATTTCAGCCGGTGCTGGTTCACATAAAATTAAAAACTCACACAAAGCACAAGGGTCCCTGAGACACATGGGGAGCGGGGAAATCCCCCCCAAGCCATATGTTTTTGACTCCTCCAAAGACAAATTCAGTTTAACCCTCAAATCTAGAGCTGTTTATGCAAATGTAAGAAAATCATCTCTAGCTTTTAATATGTGCCAAATCCGTTGTTTTGGCTAGAGACTCAGATTAGCTTTGGGCCAGTGTAACAAAGTGATTTACTGAAGTCACCTTCACAGTGCCTGCCAAAATTTTGTAAACCAAATACAAGATGCAAAGAGTTTTAGAAGCATCCAAAGGCAACGTTGGCCTCCTCGTACAGCACAAAGCTGTGCAGACCACATGGAAGTTACCAGCACTGTTTCTAACAACTAAAACATCTTAATTCTTTTAGCATTAAAGGCAGTTTGCAAAAACATCTTAATTCTTCCGCATTTAGAGTAACAGACGTGGAAAATTTAAGCCATGTTTACAACTGAGTTAGAGCTAAGACATGTCTCAACCATGAAAAAAATGACAGATAAATCTCACTAGATAGAATAGACAAATATTGGTGGTGTTTATGTTCGTGGTGTTCATGAGTATCTCCAGAGGAATTATCTCCATGAATGGTCCTGGTGGAAGGCATGGAGCTTCCTCTGTGTGTGCAGTTGGGAATTCATTGTTTTCTGTGCACACAGCTTACAGATGGGGGAGAAAGAAACCTCCACACTCAGCTACAGCTGCCTACAGGAATAGCAAAGGTCAGGTCACCACGTTTCAGGTCCTCCATTCTTCTCCCACATCAAGGTATTTGCAGTGAAATCTTGGAGTTCTAAGAAGGCAGCAAACACTAAAGCCTTTCCTCATCTGTCATTACCCGGCACAAAGAGGATGCTCAGAGTCCCAGAAGGAGGTGTTGGCATATGCATCCTCAGTCCTCACCACCACAGCACTCCCAGCCTCTGGGGATCTCCCGTGGGATCTTGTGGAGCCACTGCTGTGCCTTGTGAGTGGGGTCAGGTGAATGGCAAAGCTCAGGCCAGCAGTGACCTGGGAAACAGCTGGGTCCTGCGCAGGGAGGTGGCCACAGCACTGATGTTGCTGTTGGCTGCCCGCCCTGCCCGGGGCATCCGAAGGGCTGGGGCATCCCAAGGGTGTGCAGGGAGTGCAGGGGCTGGAGCTACCCAGGGTTTAGGATGTGAGTGAGCCTGTCAGGGCAAAGGAAAAGTGGCTTGTGCCCTAAAGCTGTTCTTCCCCTTCCTTTCTAAACAAAAAAACAACTTACTCCAAGGCCCAAAAGATTATTAAGAGCACTTTTCTAAAAGGATTTTTAAGAGAATCCTGTGCTTTTTCAGAGTGTTATCTTAGGGAGTGTTATCCCATGAGCATCACGTGAGGCTGAAACTCCCCTGCGCACCGGCAGCGACAACCCTCGCTCCCAGTGAACCCGGCCCTGGCACTGGCACACGAGCTGCCAGCCAGGGAAACATGCAAAGCAGCCACTTGAAAAACAAAATTCCCCACTTTCTTGTGCATGTGGAATGAGCATGATTTATCTGGGAAGGAATTTGCCCTCAGTGTTGATCTCCTTAAAAGAGACTGTAACTAAAATAGCTACAGGCTGCTCAAAAATTAACCAGTTGTCGTGTGCAGTGGCCTTCCCATTATTTCCCCTCGTGCTAAACCCAGACTCTCATCCCAGTATCCATGTCAGTATGGCCTTAGCCCCTCTCCCCAGCAGACAGGGAAGAGATGGGTATCCCTGCAGGGTCATTGCTAATTCCACAGAGGAGCTGGAGCACCACTGTCACTGGCAGCTGGAGCAGAAGAGCCGTTCCCAGCCTGCCTGGGCAGAAGGCTTCCCAACAGTGGGAGAGTTATTTGGGAGGCAGGGAAGAAGCCAACTGACACAAATTGCTCACCCAGACAAACAATCAGGATTGCAAGTATCAGGAAGCAGGATTAGAATCACAATTTGTTGGCACAGACATTATTGGCTTAATATTGTTTGTGAAACCTAAAATGAATTGATTGGTGGGGAAGGAGGGGAATCAACCACCCACCAGAAAACCTCACAAACAAAACAGTCTGTCCTTTGTAGGTTCGTATACAAACTCTCCCACACAGCCTGGGACCAAGTTTTGGATCAAGGCCTCAGCTTGGCTTTCATTTACTGGCCAAAAACAACGGAGTGGATTTACAGTGGGGGCAGGGCTGGGCAATGCGAGGGAGGTTGTCGTCTCCTTGTGTTGGCTGGGTTGGTTCATGTTTCCCTCTCTGCATCCCAGCTGTAGCAGCCTTTGCAAGGAGGAGGGAGAGGAATCCAGCTCACTTTGAAGAGGTCCTCACTCCGGATGAGTGCCCAGAGCTGGGTAGGATTTAACCCCTCACACCTACAACTGTCTGTCATCAAGAAGTGATATCGAATCTGAAATGCCTGCGGTGATGGGGCACACTTTGGGCAAGAGAGCTGCTGAAGGCAGTGAGTGCCTGGGGAAGCTCCAGACAATTAGGTGCTGTCCCACACTGAGGCATCATCAGGATGTTTGTTCCAGCATCATAAGGATGATGAGGTACCACATGATGCAACAGCAGGTTTACCAAGTCTTTTAACTCAGGTCATTATTCACAAAATCTTTGGTTTAGTCTTTTGTTTAGAAAAAAACAAGAGTTTTTAATGACCCTTTAAAGACATCACTATAAGGACTGCCAGATTAACTTGCCAAAACAGCATTATTGAGCTCCTGGAAATGCGTGGCAAGGAAACATGGCTTTAATGTACCTCATTTAACTCCTCTTATTCAGAGGAGTCAGCAGGTGTATTTCTGTGAAGCACTCGAGATGCTAATGGAGACAGCATGCAGTCAACAGCCTGTGCCTTGCTGGAACTGGAGTAACACAGCTGGAAAGAAAAATACTCTTTCTCTTCTCCCCAGAGGTCTCCAGAGGCAAAGGGATTTTTCCAGTCTCTCAAGATCCAGCATTTTTATTCCTCTCCACTGCTTCAGCCAGCATTTATCCCCACCTCACTGTGCACTTCACACAGTTCAGATACCCCATTCCAGCAAACTTCCCTTGATGGACCAATGCCTAAATATAGAGGCACTTATTTATGTACTACTCTTGCAGTGTCAAAGTAAATACTATGTGATTTTCTGGAACACAGCTCGAGTATCTGCCCTAAACAGCTGATTATTGCTCTTGGAGCGAAGCAACACAGCCTGGCTCAGTTGAACCAATGTCCACAGGAACAAAATCAGGTGAGATAGGACAGATCTGTGCTTGAGGCACGGAGCAGGAGACTTGGCTCCATCCCAAAATATGCCAGAGGCATTCCTGAGCCCATCTAATGCACACTCTGCTCTCATTCTGTGACCAGGCTGTGACCCTGAAAACCCTCACTGCCCTGCTCACTCACCGGGGAGCTGCTTTAACACCTCACCTGAAACATCACTGCAGTGTCTGTACTCGCCCCACACGGTTGCAGTTCCATGACCCAGCACGGCCTCTCCCATTTTCCTTCCTGCAGACCCAGCTCCCCACGAGGTGCAGTCACTGCCAGCCCCGCACTCGCCCAGCACTCAGTGCTCCAGGCTGAATTCCTGGTTTTTTGCAAGAAGAAACTGAAAGCTGCCTCTTGCACTTCCCAAGAGAGTGACTACTGACAGTGACTTGTGAGTCCATTGTTCTACCCCACAGATAAAGGCTCTCAATTGGAGATTCACCGATCTGAAAGCGAGATGCTATAGCACTGCTTATCCTGGCCTCAGGCAGCATGGAAGTGGAACAATTCTGGTCTTTGCTTCCAAAACTGCTCCATCTGATGGTGAATTGATGTAAAACATATCCATAACCCTAGAAATGCCCTTTGCTCTAATCTTCCACCCCAAACACCAGCTCCTTTGGCAGCCTCGCAGCAGGGTGCCAATGCGCACACCCAGCAATTCAAACACCTCTTAACACAGAGGCTCAAGTGCTTAGGAAGGGGGTGTTATGAAACTGCCAAGCACAGCTACCTGTGGAAGGGACCCTCCAGACCACCAGCTCCAGTCCGACATCCCCAGGGCAGCAGCCTGGCACCTGTGTGAGAATTTAAAGTGGGGTGATGTCTGCCCCCTCCTCCCCAAGCCTGGCAGCGCTCCCAGATGCAGCCTGGCCCCATCAGAGCAGCTGTTGGTGAGTGTGCAGAGAGCAGTGCCACCCCCAGATTTTGCCAAAGGGACATCTTCTACTCCTGGGAACGTAACAGCGAGGGAAGAATGACAGGAGAGGAGGAGACAGATCTTTATTTCTTGACTTCGTGCTCCCTAGGGAGAGCAGTGCTGGGGACCTCTCCCAGCTGGCCAGTTCTCCCTCTCCCACCTGCTGCTGGTGCCAAGTGTGTGGCAGCAAAGATCAGGATTGCAAACAATTGCTGCTGGGCTGGGTGCATGCTAACGTGAGACAGGAGACAGTTGAATGAGATAAAAAGAGAATATTCTGCTATTTTCCACAATGGAACTCCAGATTGTGCTAATGAGACATGCGGACACCTTCTGTAAGTAGAGCAGTTTGAAGCAATGATGCTGTTTCCCTTGTTTCATTAGACCCTCCTGTGTGGCTCTGAAGAATACAGTCCTTCCTGACATCCTGTATCTGCTTTGCTCCATATCCATGTTCTTTTTTCTCCACTTATTTTCCTTCCCATGCAGGTATTTGTAGAGCAGTGCAGCCAGCAGCTGATGGGCACGAACTCCCCAGCCCCTCTGCCCTCTGTTTCCCTCTGTGCAATGGGTTTCTGGAAACAATGTTGGATTGCTCCTGCTTACTAAATCAGTCCTGGTTTTTACAGCACCATTTAAACTACTTCCTCAGGAAATTTCACAGGCACACTGGCAGGCATTGATTTCAAGCAGAAAATATCCCAGCAGGAAACTTAAAAAGGAAAGATGTGCTGTAATTATATCTGTTCTGGGCTCGCAAGATGGAGGAAGATGAGATATAAACTAACACATGCACTGGAGCTATAAGGTGCAGTAATGCTGTCATTAATACAATCAAAGCACTCCAGAGCACAATTCAGAGCACTTTTCTGGCAAACAGAGTTTTGAAGCTGAAGTGGACAGCTTTCTGTTTGGTCACATGTGTGATCCCAGCAGCAGCAATGCTAAATAGCACAGACCATCTCCTCTCTTCACTCCACAATCCAGTTAGATAGACACAAACAATTTAATACCCGTGGCAACTTCTGGTTCACAAAAAGAGTGGACATGCAAGTCGAGGCTTCCAGTCAATTTCTAGAAACAATAAATGCTTTAATAGAAGAAAGAGAACTACACAATGAAAGGGGATAAAGGCTCTGAGAAGTGTGAAAGTACTTCGCACTGTCACAACAACAGACATTAATTTTACACAGCTTCTCTAAAACTGCCTTTTTCTCAGCCAGTTTAGGATCTGCACATACAGTCTGCCCTTTACCTAATTGAATTTATCTGTGGTGCCTTTTTCCTTCAATGCATACATGATTTACAAAGCATGGATGGGTTTTAGGGTGATACTCATTTTCAAGTGAAATTCCCAAATGAAGAAATGAGGACTGGGGTAGGGGATGACTAGATTTACAATTTATTTTGTTTCAATTAAACTGATTTCAGGTCTCTTCTCTGAAAGGAGAACCCTGCTAATCAAAAGGGATATCCTGCTCTGCTAGTGTCCCAAAGCCAACCCCTCATGCTGGACAACAACACGGACAGTCCAGAGCCAGAGAAGCATTAACCCTGTTAGCCAAGATCAGTGGGGATAAGATTGAAACCACAGACCACACTGAACAGGCTGCAAGTGGGCACCAGGAGCCACTGAACAAGAATGTTTTCACTTTTAATGTCCTTGAACCTGCGCTGGTGAAGACAGCTGCCCTGCAGAGACAGTCCTTCTCCAAGGTAGCAAAACCAATAACTTCACCCTAGGGATGAATACAGTGAGGATTTTGCTGAGGTTTAGCCATACTATTGAAAAAAAAGCCTGGAAAACCACTATGTAATTCTTGTATCTGAAAACTTGTCAACTAGAAACTTGATTTTTTTTTTTTCTGAGCCTGATTTTGAAGTAACATTGTCATTTGTATTTGTGACACACAAATATCACTTTTATTTATAACGGGGAGAACACACTAATTATTTTACATCTCTTCTCAGAGCAGATTTACCTCTTGTAGTTTGCAGGGATAAAAAAAAATCTTATTATTGGTACAAACAGGAAATTCGGGCATAACTTTATAACAATGTTTTACAGGCCTGTGGACAGGGCATTCCTGGAGACGCTCCTTTCTCTCCTGGTGACTTGTTCCACTTTCCTCGCTTCAGAGCTGAAGAAGAAATCAAGTTTTCATTTCCAGGCTCGGGTTTGCGTTGTTACAGCGCAGCTATTTATACTCCCTGGAACAATAGCTGACCTTGGCCCGGCGCGAGCACTTGCGCAGCCCGTGCCTGCATTGTCCCGCAGCATTCCCACCCCGCTCCTGCGCTCCCTGCCCTCCCCACGGCTGCCAAGCCCTTGGACGCAGGGTGGGGACATCGCAGAAATCACAAACAAAACGAGGCAAGCCGCAACGCTCAGGGCTCGGCCGGCAGCGTGTCCAAAGCCAGGGAGAGGTGATTTCTCCCTCCCTGCAAACGCAGGGATGAATTCCCCGCTGACCTCTGTCACGGCATGGTTTCTGTGCTACCAACAGCTGCTTCTTCCAGTGCAAGCAACTTCTCCCTAGTGGATTTGTTCCTTTCTTCCTGGCAAACAAGCCAGGTGTCCTGGTTTTCCTCCTGGGTTGTTTTTGCACTAAGGAAACTGCAAGCGGAGAGGTGCAGGGCGTACCCCGCTGCCTTCACCCTGCCGAGCCCCCATGCCCTGGGGGTGCTGCCAGCCCCAGCGCCCCAGGACAGAGCCTGGATCCCTCCTGGGAGATCCCGGCACAGCCTGGCCGGGCTCTCGGGCAGATCCCCGGCGCGTGTGTGGAAGCGGAGCCGCAATGTGCCACCCGGCCAAGGACCCGGGAAGGAAAGGGTGTCAGGAACCCTTCCCGGAGCAGGGCTTTCCCTCGCTTGCCGTGGGGTCAGATGGACACACCGCTGGTGTCCAGCCCTGCCCGAGGGGAGCCCAGGGGCGCAGCGGTGGCGGTGCTGCTCCGGGCTGGCTGCGGAGCGGGGATCCCCACCAGAGGGACCTCTTGCCCAGAGCTGGGAGCGCCGGGCTCCGGCCGTGCCGCGGGCAGCATCCCGCCCGTGCCCAGCCCCGCTCCGGCTGGCCAGCGGCTGCTCAGTGCTGTCCTGCTTCTCCCTGGGTCAGCGCCTGGGTTCAGCTCCTCCAGAGGAGAGCCCAGCATTTTCTGGGAAGGGTGGGAGGCTCATACAGGCAGCATCCCGTCTCCCGCAGCACGGTGGTCGGGGAAAGAGGGCAGCCCCACCTTGGCTGAGCCCCCTCAGCACAAGGCCATTCCAGCTTCCCTGAAATGTGACTGCTGGCTGAAGTCAAATCCCTGCAGTGATGGCGAGGAGCAGCAGCCCTCACTCCGAGCCCAGGCTCGGATGAATATCTCTGGATACAACTGCCAAGCTCCCAGGAGAGCAAAGCCCTGTTCTCATTTTCAAAGAAAAGACACACGCTCCTTGTTCCAGCATCAGCTGCCACCAGTGCAGGTGAGGAAGCAGGACAGGAGTGACAAGGTGTTTTTGGCCTCATCGCTTGGCAAAGCTGCTGAGGAGCCACCATGTACCCACTGCCAGAGCAGGGGGACTTAAACCTGTCAGCCACTTCTGCCCTTCCACATCCGTTCCAAATCAAACCTTGGTGAACAAATGCACATGCCCGCCAGACAGACCAAGATCCAATAACCTTTCTCTGGGAATCACATTCCTTTTCTGCCTCGTTTAGACCAGAATCTTGTATTTGCAGTTTAAATCCAAGGAGGGAAAGAACATTTCATCCCCCACCACAACATTTGTGTAGGGATTTCATTCTGATTTTTGGATTTCCCAAGCACAGTGGAATTGAATCAGTATATTTGCATACAAGGGTTTAAGTAAATGGATTCCTCATCTCCTATTAAAAACCACTTTCTTGTGGGATCTTCCCATCCACACCTTTGAGGAAAGATGGAACACCCATCAATGCCCAAAACCAAGATATTAAAATTAGCCCCTCCATGGGTAGACTGGCGGCTGAATGGACCAAGGGGACATTATCAGAGTGTCTGTTTAAGGCTGAGCAATTTCCTCCTCCCTCTGCTAACTGGATGCTCAGCTGGCAGGGTGCCCAGGGGCAGCAGGAGCCTCCCATGGAAGCAGCTGTGAATCCCGGCTGCTCTGGTGGGAGACTTCTTTTGTCTCTAGCATGAATCTGAGCTCCCACAAATTAAGCTCCCACAACAATTGGATTAGAGGTTAGATTGGCTGCCCAAATCCCCAGGAGAGCCGCAGGAACAAGGAGAGGATACGGAGCTGCAGTTTGTGCCAGCACACACCTGCAGCAAACCCCAACCAGCCTCACAAACACCCAGCAGGTCACGTAACAGGGAACGTGTGACCCAGCAGCGCCCGGAGCAGCACTGCCTCCCCTTTCCCCACAGCCTGGGCTGGCAAAGGCAGCCTCAGAGCAGCAATGCTGGGATGGGGTTTGACTGCTGATGGTATTTGCAGGAGAGGTTCAGGGGTGAGTAAACACACACAAACATTGATGAGTAGAAGTCTGCGATTATCCCAGTTTCCAGATGGCTTCCTTGGAAAGGCTCTGGGATTGCTGCTCTATCGCAGCATGTGTGGTGCTAGCAGGAATAACACTTTAAAACCTTTCTCTGGAAGTGCTGAAAGCACAGAGGTTTCCTTCCAGATCCACATTCCCAGCACCATCTGGTGCCTGCATCCAAGCTGCATCTCCCAACCACATCACCAAATTTTACAGAATTTGGTTTAAAAAGCCCCTTCCACCTCACATCATCACCAAAGAGATGTTTGACAGTTTCAAATTTTATTTCTGCTGTTAAAACATCCACCACTTGTCGGGAGTTTTTTGCTCAAATCTGATGGCACCAAAATTCAAACATGCTTTGAATGCACCACAAATCAGATATAGATTTTTAAATATAATTTTGCAGTGGAACAATTTTCAGTGGTGATAGAAATGGTTGTTCTAAATGGTACCTCAAAAAAGTGGTAGTCACCCACATGCACAACTCCACCTGTTTAATAATAAACTTTGTGCTGTTTAATAATGAGATGGCAAAGCTCCAATCTCAAAATTGCCCCCAGCCTTTGCAAACATCTTGTACTTTCTTGCCTGAATGATAAGGTCCCAAACGAGCAGCCTTTCCATGAGTGAGAAACAATGACTGCAAGCAAGAATCACCGGGGCTCTGAATTATGTGCAGATTAATTCTTGTATTGATGTTAAGGGGGTTTCCTTTCCTGATATGATAATTTCCTTTAACTGCTGAACTTGGAAGGGAGCCATCCCTGTGGAGCTGGGCAGGGCTGCACTGTACTGGCCATGGAGACGGTATTTTTGGAGTGGGGGGGCTGCTCCCAGCTCTCTGCTCTCCAAGTTTCATAGTGTGGTGTCAGGGGGAGTCATCCCACAAACTTCAGTGAGATGCTCCAGCCATGCTCTGTTGCCTGGCAGAGGAGGAAAGCCCCCAAGATCTCCTTTGGTTTACTGCCCACACAGGAGGGTCACTGGGGGGCTGCTGCTCTGTGAGCACAGCAGCCCCATGCCAACTCCTGAACGTTCCACTAAAAAGCTCAGGTGCTGTTTAGTCTTAGTTTTCCCTTTTTCGGCAAAGGGTTTCTACTCCCCAACAGTGCCTGGTGTCCTCGAAACACCCCATCCTTTCCTGGCCCTTTGGTAGTTTAAAACCATTACCCTTTGTCCTAAAAAAGGGTTGATTTAGGTTAGATGTAAGGAAGATTTTTACAATGAGGGTGGTAAAACACTGACACAGGTTCTCCAGACAGGTGGTGGATGCCCCATCCCTGGAAACATTCAAGGTGGTATTGGATGAGGCTCTGAGCATTTTGGTCTGAAAGGTGTCCTGGGTCATTACAGGGTTTTGGACAAGATTACTTGTACAAGGTCCCTTCCAAGCCAAAGCATTCTATGATCCTGTGATCCATCACTTGTCTGTTCAGCCTTGTGCCTTTCCTCCTTGGCACCCTCCAGGTCCCTCTCCAGCCCCACAGCTTTCACTCGATGGCACACGGGTGCAGATGCTGTTTTGATGGGTGATTGAGCAACATCTCCCTGCAGCAATCTCCAGGCAGCAGCACGCCAACATCTGCTTCAAACCCTGTTTCCTGAGCGCCCCAGATGTGATTTCAGCACAAAGTTGTGTTTCATCAGTAGCTGAAGCAGCAATGCTCTAAGGATTATGTGTCTGCCTCATCACACTGCTGCCCATTATCACTCCACAGGCTTGAAAGAAACAATTCAACAAAAACCAAAGAGCTACAAAGGGGAAAATGTTCCCTATGGCCAAGCTGAACTCCCACTGAAATCCCCGTAAGTGTTTCCACTGACTCCAGTGTGGATTTGCTCCAGGGCCAGTTGCTATCCGGGAGACAACCTATAAATGGATGATATTTCTGTGTGAGTCATCTATATGTACAGCCAAATTTAGCTCCTTTCTCCACTAGGTCTTTTGTCTTGTCATTGCTGTTTGTATAAGGAGCTCTGTCCTTCTGTCACCTCAACACTTTAATGGCATCACACACAACCTTGGCATCACACACAGGGTGGTGACCGTGGGCTGCAGAACATGAAGCATCACCTCCCAACTTTCTGCTTGAACATGAATTAATTTCTTCCTTCATAGAATCATAGAACTATTTTGGTCGGAAAAGACATTTAAGTTAATCGAGTCCAGCCAAGTTCACCACTAAACCACATCCCCAAGTGCTACATGTCTTTTAAATCCGTGCAGGGATGGTGACTCTACCACTGCTCTGGACAGGCTGTTCCAATGCTTGACAACACTTTCAGTGAAGAATTTTTTTCCTAATATCCAATCTAATCCTCCCCTAGCACAACTTGAGACTATTTCCTTTCATCCTGTCACTTGTTACCTGGGAGAAGAGACCGAACCCCACCTGGCCACATCTTCCTTTCAGGGAGTTGTAAAGAGCAATAAGGTTCCTCCTGATGTCATCATTTCCTTATGAACATCACCTTGTACAATAAAAATGTGTTCCCTCCACTTTGAAATAGCACGTTGCCATGAAAAAGAAAGAGGGTTTCAGAAGAGCACACTGGTTTGTAAAGGTGCTTTGTTAGATGGCATCAAAGCAAGTGCTTGCCCAGGGTCATGTCCTAGGGAGCACACCCAGGAGGAGTGCTGCTCCCTGCCTTCTCCAGCACTGCTATGGTTGTACCATTGCAGTACTTGCCAGCTAGCTATTGCTATCCTGCCTCACTGATAACTTTGTCTAAACAACAATATAAGAGCATGGAGTCTGGCAAAAGATGTCTGGAAATCATGGTGGGAAATGGCTTTCAAAACCGTAACACAGCACTCAGCTGTTACCTGAAATCTGATGAGCAGCAAAGGAGCAGGGAAGGAGCTACACCCCCAGCTTTGTAGATCCAGACACCAGAAATTAACCAGTAACTTCAAAATGTTTGAAAGAAATAAGCAGCCTTATCTGTTAATAGGGATTAAGCAAAGTGAGACCAAGACAGCTCTTCAAGAACACCCAGAAAAACAATCAATCATAGGAAGTAAATCTTTGTCTTCTTCCCCAAACTACCACTCAAGTCAGTTTAACGGGATTTAGAAGCACCTGATGTGTTTTGAGAGGGGATTGCTGAAGACACTGGCAGGGAGAAGTAATGTAGTAGAGAGAGAAGCCCTTGAGAATCAACGAAGCCTCTCTCAGACCATGTGTTTGAGACAGAGGAAGAAATGAAAGCTGTAATTACTCAAGGGAGTAATTTCCAGAGCCAAGAATTATCCAATTAAAATAAAGGCAGATAAATACAGGACAAGCCTGAGGACAAGCAGCAACTCCATATTCCCAAACTGGCTCTCTATAAACAAAGTTTTCTGCCAGAAACTGGGCTTTCTGGAAAGACACAGTCAACCCCCACTTTGGGGGATTCTTCTGGGTAAACAATTTGTGCCCTGAAAATACCATCATCTCATTTTCCAGCCTGTACTGCTGACCTGTACCTCAAGCACATCACATCAAAGCCAAGGCTTTTACCTGCTGCATCCCTCCCTCCAAGAGGGCCCATGACCTCAAAGACTCACAGATCCAATGTGGAATGGGACGTTGTCAGGGGATGGCCGGTGACACCTCTAGACAATGTAACAGGATCACATTCAGAAAACAGAGGAAATGAAAAAGCTTCATCTCCTTAGAGGGTGTTTTTCCTGCAGGAGCCAGGAGAGATGGGTTTGGCTGGCTGCCTGCCGTGCCTGAAACACACACCCTGCCCATTTGGACCTGCCCAAACTTCACTGACTGCATTGCATTCCCGCATTACTTGGCTTAGAATCCTAGAATTGTTAAGGTTGGAAAAGACCTCCAAGATCATCAAGTCCAATCCTTGACCTAATTCCCCTCTGCCCGCTAAACCATGTCACAGAGTGCCACGTCCATTTGTTTCTTGAACATTTCTAGGTGACTCTGCCATTCCACTTAGCGGCATGATTGACCAAGTGTAATCCTAGAAGGTGTTGAACTCCCACATTTTTCACAGGCTACAGCCAGAGGCTCAACAGTAATGTCAGAGATGGTCAAAGTAATTTTTTCAAGCTATAGAAACTGGGTGTGTAATGGCTGCTTCCTGTCACGTTCCTGGAGCAGCCTCCCTACACATCTCAGTGCTTTTGTTCTACATCTCATTTCTTGGTGTTAGAAGTTAAATTGTCCTCACCTTGAAAGATGAGAGCTCAGATTTTCTCTGCAGTTAGAAGGAAAACATATTAAAATATAAATATTAATGTAATAGTACCTCTAAAAGAATAGTTGAATGACAGTTCACTTTTCCACCTTAAATGTAATTTTCAGCTTTGAAAAAATCCATTTAATTAAATTAAATTAATTTATAGCAACAAAATTAGAATCTAGATAGCTAGAGAGATTTCCTTTCATTTACAATTCTTCCGCTTTTTTAATTGCTTGGCTCAAAAGCAAGCAGAGCTTTTCTTATCAGTCTTCCATGCTTATTGTTAATTTTCTTCTATAAACGAAACTCCAGACATCTTCCTTGTAAAAGCATGCCAGAATTTACAGTGGCACCAAGCTAAAGCAATAATTCCTGCAGAAACGAAGCAGATTTCATTATTGTCAACATGTTTTTCACATCACAGGAAAAGGTTGGACAAATTCAAATGTCATATAAAAGGTGGGATCGTTTTACTAGAAGAGAGGACTGGAGGATCCCAGTCCCTTGATATTTTAACAGTTCTAATTCCTCCTACAAGGCAGAGAACAAAACTACAGAAATACATAGAAACAATATACTGAAACATTGTAAAATACTTTTAATTTCAGAAGAATTCAGATCAGCACAGGTATGCAGAGATAAGCTTATTTTGCATCTCTTTCAGCTCTTAGAGAAGGTTTTGGCATCACTTTTAGCTGGAGAGACTATTGCTGCATGAAACAGGTCTGCGAGGAGGTTTGCTGAACTGAGGAAGAAGCCAGAAGACCTTCAAGAGAGAAATCCAACCTGGAGGCCAGTGTCTACACTTATCCTTAATTCTCTGTTCACCTTGTGCAGCCCCCAGGAATTCCAAGATTGCTGCGAGATTAGGCATTTATCTTTAAATCCTCTCAGCATCCCATTAATTTTACTTTTATTTTTAAGGAAGACTCGTTTCTCTCTCTCCTTGCTTTCTCCTGCTATAAACTCCTGTTTGAAAGTTTAGGGACAACAAGGCCAGGTCCTGCCAACAGACAGCTCCTCAGTCTGTGTGGAACATTACAGCAAAGGAATAGCAGATGTCAGGAGTCCTTCTTTCTTTAACCCTGAAACACATTGTGATTTGGAGCATCTTCAGGGCAAAAAACCCAAGAGGTTATAGGAGAAAGTGAGTACACAGAGGAGAACACAGAAATAAGTCTTTTACTGTCACACAAGAACAGAGGCACTTTCAATCTGCAATCGCTAATGGCAGGACAGACAAGTCCAAGAACAGCCTTTAAAGCTAAAAGCCCATTGTTAAAATGTGAGAGGGTCCAGAGGAGAAGCAGAAGCCCAAAGAAACCCCAAAAAACTTGAGGAGCCTCATACCTTTGGGCTGTTTTCCACAAGAAGAGACAGAGAGGATAATGCCCAGAGACCTACATCTGTCCACACCGAAGCTCGATTTCTCCCCCACAGTTTATGGACATGGTGCTGCTGAACTGGTGGCAGAGGAAGGATTTAAAGGATTTAAGAGAATACTTTTTCCATTTACTAGCCCACACCCAGGTTGTTCCACTTTTCAGTGGAGTAACAGAAAGTCCACCAAGTCCTGACACTGTTAAATAAATTGAAATAATCTTAATTACATGGCAACCGACACATATTTGTGCTGATGTTTAACAGATGATAAAGAAATTGAAACCTGAGATTCGTAGTTGATTTTTGAAGGATTTGTTGATGAGACCGTCAGTGCTGACTCCAGAAGAGGTTCAGTCCCAGAGAGACTGAGGCTCCAGTGTGTCTTAACATCACTACCAGTGATTGCTAGAAATGTTAAATCAGGAGCCAGCTGGTGGCTGCATGGCCCATGCCTGGCTCTCCATCTGCATCAGCATTCCAGATTGCATAGTGGAATAACACAACCACACAGAGAGCCACAGTCTTTGAAAACCATAGGACCGAGCCAAAGACCTGAGCTTTTTGGTTGCAATAGAAACAAAATATTTTGTGAATAAAATCAGAGCTGAATGCTTTCTTCAGGACCTTAAGGTCATGCTGAGAATTTAACATGTTGACTACAACCAAGGAAAAATAATGGCACATGGTAGAGCAATAGTCAGGAATCGTAATGGTTTTGGTACCTAATGGTCCTATACTGGTTTTGGCTTTGACCCTGAGCTACTATTCAAGTTGTGCACCATCAATTAATTTTTTTAATTAAAAGTTAGCCACATCTGAAGGGAGGGGACTGACAGCTCTTGGGTTGAGGCTCAGTGAAATCAGTCCTGATTCTACAGGGCAAGGCAAAGGCACTTCTACTTAATATGAAACATTGGTTAATGAGCAAGTGGATCACAGCACAGTAGCATATCTAAAATAACTTCATGGATGGTGAGCTGGCTGCAAAGGAAAACCCCAGACACAATATTATAGACAGAATGAAAGCCTGAAACAGCCATGAATTTAAGGAAATGATCTCTGAAATCCCTAGGCTGTCTATGTACAGTCTGAACATATTAAAACTCCTGTGCTCTTTCCACAGCTGAAATACTTGACATGCTTGAAGGAACCCTAGGTAGATAGGCAAATAACTTGCTTGTATTTTCTTTAGCAAAACTGCCAATTTTTGTGGCACTGTGCTGTGAGCATTGACACAGCAAATTGTTTTTATTTTCAGAATGGAACAGGAAAGAGGAACAGGTAGTGTGAGAGATCATCCCAGGAAAACAACACAGAAACGTGCAAAACACCCTGACAAGCAACGTTCTGTAACACCTATCTCCCCTGCCCTGCTTCTCTAGGAGAAACTTTAACATCTAGAAAGAACAGCCAGTGCAAAGCAACAGGCATTTCCAATGAGGAATTCTAGTTTCTTTACCTGTCACTAAAATTTTCACTTTTGTGTGAAACACCTTCCTGACCTCTTTTTCCAAGTGCTTCAAAAGAACATTCTCTTTCCATTAGATGCTTACCCTTTGCAAGACATGGTTGCTTTGGAGAAACCAGCCAGAAGCTTATCCAAAGTGCTACAGTTTGGCCATGAATACAAGAAGGGAATAGCTTTCAGTATTAAAAAGACATTTTCCATTAAAATTTAGATGTCAAGTGAGTAATTCAGCATGTGGAAGCTACTGCTGGGAAGAGATGTTCGTGTGGTAGTTAATGAGCAAAGGTCGTCCAGCCCTTGCAGCCTCTGGAGCTGCCTGGCTGTTGGAGATGGGACAAGCGGAGCTTGACTCAAAATCACACGGCCTCAGCCCAGCCTCTGCTCATGAGTCATTTCTGATCTGGGAACAGCTCTTCAGCACAGCTGCCCTCAGATCTGAGCGCTGACATGCATGAGGTCTTCAGAGACACAGGAGAGTCAGACACTGTTTCCAACATCCCCTTCAAGAACAGGGAGTTCAAATGCTCCAAGCTCCACTTACGGAGCTTTCTTACTCAAGTAGTACAAGTGCTGAAAATGGACAACTCTTCTCCACAAGTTTTTTCTCCTTAAAAACACCCACAGATGCAGAGCAGCAGATCAGCTTGAGGGAATCCACAGAATCCCAGAGCAGCCACCTGGGCAAGTCTGTTTGTGGGCTCTCTTGAGGGAGAGGAATCCCAGTCACCTTTGCTAGAGCCAGTTCTTTGCACCAGGAACAGAAGGGAGGCTGGGGACCTGCTCCTCAGGAACAAGAGACACCTGGAGACCAGCATGACCTGTTTTAAGAAAGTTTTGCAGCTACAGAGCAGTTCTCATCTGCCCTGTGGCAGACCAAGGCCTATTCTACCAAGTGTGACTTAAATAGCTTTACCTTAGTTCCCATGATTTAATGAATTCAGGAGTAGCAGGAAAAACTCCAAGTAGCTCCTATATCCATCCAAACCTTCCATTTGCTTCTGACATTCCTTCTTTCCCTTCTCCCCTTGGCCTCCCAGGACCAATAACATTTTCCTGCCATGAGCTGGAAACAATTAAGGCAGAGACAACAGAAAAACATCCTTTACAGATTAGTTCACATAAGTAATTGCATTAGCCTTTTCAGCAAACTGTGTTAAAGCCAAAAGGCTCCTGGCTTCAGTGGCTCCAGGAGGTTCCAATTATAGTCACCCTTGAACAAATAAAAGCACAGGCTTGCTGCAAGTGACAGCAATTCTGCTCCTACGGTAACGGTGTGACACAGTTAGGACATATCTGACTGCCAGAGACATAGATATCTATTCTCCAGAAACAAATTACTAGAACCAGAAGAATGTGGATGGAGTTTACTATAAACATTGTTACACTACAACCTTACACTGGGGGAAGGTTTTCTACATAAGGCTCATAAAATGCAAGGCATCTGTCTGTGCAAAATGTAGAGTGATGGAGAAAAAAATCCTCATTAAAATCCAACAGATGAAACACAGAACAAATTCCAGAGTCTTTGCCAGATTGAGCTAGCAGCAATTGCAGTCACTGGAGCACAGGTCTTTATAGATGTCTGCATCCCATCAGCACATGGCTGCAGAAGGATGGGTAACCATTCCCAAACAGATCTTGTGCCATGCTGTGGAAGGCCACACTGATGTGGGCATGCACTTACTGCATGGATGGAGCTGCTGCTGCTGTAGGTAGCAGTGGTATTACAGCACTGCATTATATATTGAAGTACACAGATTACGTGTCTGTTCACTTAAAGTGTATCTGAGTGGAGAAGCAGATTGCCCAGGGAAGCTGTGGATGCCCCATCCCTGGAGGCAATTCAAGGGCAGGTTGGACAGGGCTGTGAGCAACCTGGTCTAGTGGAAGATGTCCAGGGGGGTGGCAACCAGATGATCTTTAAGATCCCTTCCAACCCAAACCATTCTGTGATTTGCTGGTCTGACAGGAGTACCCAAAGTACTTAGGGCTGAGCTGCAGCACCATGGGGCTTGCACGAGGTGATCTTCAAAGGTCCCTTCCAACCCAAACCCTTCTGTGATCCCCCCAGAACCGTGGGGGTAGGGAGGGACTAAACCAGGAGCTGTCTCACACCCACAGGAGGCAGGCAGGTGTCCAGGGCCATCACAGAAAGGGCTGTGAGCTGGTGCTGCACCATCCCACATTTAAATTCTGGACATGGTTGAAAATAACAAGGGAAACAGAGGGTTTCCAGAAAGGTGTGGGCTGAAGGAGATAACTCAAGGGTACATCTATTAATAGATCCCTGGTGGGTGAAGCTCTTTTAGAACACTAATACAAGTCTTTGCTTTTGGATCGGTGTGTGGCACATACAAGTCACCAAAGGGTGGGACTGTAAGGGATAAGTCAGCCCAGCAAGATGTGTGTGCTCCAATCCACAGGGTGAACAAGCCCAGAATTACTCAGAGGTGGGTGCCCAGGCTGCTGGTAACTATGCTCTTGTCTCTGAGCCTGACACTGTGCCACAGCCTGAGCTGTGTGTTATTGCATGGATGTGAGTGGGTTCAACCACAGCTTCCCATACAGCAGAGCCTCAGTCCATCTGAAAGATCCAATTTTAAGGGTCTAATGGAAATTCTGAAGTAATAGTCATTGCTTTTGTGATTAAGTACCAGAAGCAGGGTGTAAACAGGCAAGGTACATTTTAATGCATAGGAGGATTTAATCAAGCTATTCCACTATTGCAGCCTGAAAGAGTCAAATGCTTAAACCTGACAAGTTAATTCTCTACATTGTGGAGCCAAGAGCAGATGTGATCTTCCTCCTAAATCCCCAGCAAGTTCTGTGTGCTCAAGGGATGCCTCATGACTCACCCACAGAGCATTGGGTAGCAGCTTAGGGTACATCCTCTCCTCCAAACTCAAAAAACCACCTGAAGCTTTGTGAGGAGCCAGCCAGCTCAAGAATTGCCCAACATTAATTCACAGCACCGCCTGAGTCCTCCCAGGGCCTTGTATGATCTCCCAGATCTCTCAGGTGGGGAAAAGCACCAAGATGCACCTGAGCGATGGGAGAGCTTCCTCTTGCCTAAATCCAGCCCAAAATACCAACCTCAGTTTCTCAAGTCCAGGTGTGAGCTATGCTGTGATTTTCTCTATCTATCTATTTTTTACCAAAAGTCCCCCCCAGGTTAGAATAAGAAAACTTTCATAGTGCCAAAGTTTTTCATTCAGTGAATCAACAATTCCCAGCAAAGAAGGATTTCACTGGAAAATTCCTACACCAGATCTAATTTGCTCCTAAATGCAATGAAAATTCCAGACCAGATCCTCAAGTGCTGCAGCTCCAGTGCCCGAGGCAAGGAGGAGTGATGCCACCTCAGCAGTGACCTGGCACACAGTACTTTGGCCAGCTACTTTCCTTTTGCTCTTTAGGGACTTCCCAATTTTCCTTTACCTTAACCCAATTTGCAGTGGGCAGCTGCAGTTAGATGTGTAACTTGCTCCTTTTGTCCCCATCTTGCTGTTCCAGCTGTCGTGGTGATCTCTTGCTCTGAGCTCTCTGTAATCCCGTGTTTGGTTGTGGCTGGTGCAGGCCAACGTGTTCATGATTCAATGTTTGCCTTGGTCTGCAGTGAGTCAGCTGTGCCTTCCAGGACATGGCATTCTACTCCTATGTGGTGTTCTCCACAAAACCCTGCAAAAGGACTCTTGGCATTGCTCTGTTCCTGCTGTTCGCCATGAATCCCATGGAGGCTGGGAAAAGAATGTCAGAATAGCACCTTTGTACTTATTTATGTTAGGATAGAATTACAAAAAATGGGTAGGAATCAGGTAATGCCCATCCAAGCTAATGGGCACAGGCTGAGAAGTAACTACAGCCCAAAGCCATAGAGCACCCTGTTCTGGGAAGAGTAAAGCTTTTTCTGAACCACATTCTTATTTAGAACTTAGTGGTAGGCAGCCAGAATTTTCTCATCAATTATGCAGAAAACGGATTTAATTGCTGGCCTTTCCAAACTGGAATTGTAAATAGAGCTCCTTGTCACAGCCTTGGCATCCGACCGCAGCTCGGTTTCTTTGCCTTGCATCCGCGTGTTTGGGATGCTGCTGAATCCCTGTGGTCACAGGAAGACAAGGACCATGGGGACATCTGAATCTAAACAGGAGTCACAGGACAGCAGACAGGGAAGAGCTGAGGCTGTTCCAGCAGCGCTGATGCACAACAGCACAGAGCTAACCTCAGGTCTGTGTTTCCTTGTTTTCATATGCAAGATCCACATCAAGGCTTTGACCAACCCTTGGGTAAAGCCATTGCTGAGGAGTAGGAAAAGCCATACCTGGAGGGAAGGTAGGTGTGGAAGAGCAGCCAGCTGAGCACCCCAGGCTGACACTATTAGATCTGTATCGAGGAGTGCGTCAAAGAGCTCAGAGACTTATGACTTACCCGAGGGCAGGGAAATGCCTTAATTGCTTTTTCAAGCCTCAGTTGGTGACACTTGGGGCTCCTGGTTCATTTGGGGGCTCCTACTGCTTAACTCCTGTTAACTCCTGCTTAACTCCTAGTTAGTTTTAACTAAGAATGAGACAAAACATTTCCCTTCACTAAGAGATGCCCCTCCTGGCTGCCTACACATCTGCAGAGGCTCAGAGCCACATTTCTTTTTCACCAAGTGTCTGGTTTAAATTAGACTCAGGAACTTGTTCCAAATACCAAAACATGGAGAACTCGTGACTCATGCTCTGTCATGGCTATTCTAGCCTTTGGGAGCCTGGTCCCTCCTGTCAAGCAGGGAAAGGAAAACCCAGGGATGCTTTAGAGCGTATGGCAGGAGGGTGCTGCAGACACAGGGAGCTGCTAAGGAATCTGTACATCATGTGTGTACTCAGCCAGGACTTGAGAGCAGAAGTCAAGCTCCTGCTGCAGGTGATTTAAGGTCTAAGATAAATACATTCCACAACAGGACAAACACTCTTCTGAACAATTCCCAAGGGAAAAGTCACTTAAGGATGACAGACTATAGCTTGGCAAACCTGTGCACTGAGAAATGTGCAGCATTCAAGGGAGCTCGAGGATTGACTCCGTGGTGACAAACAACTTGTGAGGTATCCTGTTAAAAAACCTTGTGATTGACAACATTTATGGGGATACTATCCAAAGGACCCCACTTTTCCAGCTGATGAAAAATTCTATTTTGTTTTCTACAAAGTATCTGCAGTGACAGCGTGAAAGAGAAAAAGTAGTGGCAATGGGATGTTTTCTGTTGTGCATGGAGAGAGCACAGGCAGGATTACTGCCAGTACCACCTGTCTGGAAGGATGGAGACTGAGCCTTCCTTTGGCCCCGTGTGCATCCTTCCAGGGTGCTTGGGTACAGAGTGAGAAAGAGCAAATCTGAAAGGTGATCAGGAGAAAGGAAAGTGGGATTTTAGAGATGAAACTCCTGCAGTTTTCCCATGTCATGATTTTTTGGATAGTGAGCTGGCATTGTAGTACACCACACTCCCAAGGAAGCTGGCAAGGACCTCTGAGCACCTTCAATGTCTCTGACTGCTCAGTCAGCACTGCTCCCCTTCATCCCACACCAGGCTGAGACCTTCCTTTATCACAGTTTCATAATAGACACAAGTACTCACAGGGCTGCCCACCTGGGTGCTTTATTTCCCACCCAGAATTAAAACAGATCCATTCAAGTAGAAAAGCTATGAATAAATTTGCTGCTGAACTCCACACTTTAAACTGCAATAAAAGCTTCCTGCGATCTTACTACTATTAGCCTCTAAAATTTACAAGAATTCTTAAAACTTCATTTCCTTGAACAATCTTTTTGCCTCTTAAGATGAATTCTGCTCATGAAAACCCATCCAGAGGGTGCAGTGCAATTCAGCCTATGCACACACCATGCACCACTGACCCGCTTCAAAGAAAATTAACTCACAAAGTGGATAAGGATTTGCTACCAACAGCCAGAAGTTAAAACTAAACAAACAAATTCTCAGCATCAGAAAGCTCTTCTCTTTCCACTAAGGTACTACAATGAACAGAATTTAATTGAAAAAAGAGATGAAAAATATCTGTATATGGAGGTAGCAACTGTATGGGGATGGTAGAAACTGAGTTATTTTGGTAATTTATTCTTCAGAAGACTCAAGGTTTTTGATATGCACTTCATTTTGAAGATGCTCGAACTGAAGAATTCATTTTCAGATTTTATATGCACACTGAGGACATTTGCTTTATTCCATCTCTACTTCAATATCATTGACTAGGAAATGACATGAATCAGTTTTTAAAAGCCTAATAATGTTTTTTGCCTGAAGTTGTGTTTAATGAATTCATGAATGGCAGAAGTTGTTTAAAACAGATAATTCCATGAAGATTTAGTGTTACATTTTTTCCATGTTTTAATGCTCAAAAATATTGTCTCAACACCAAGTACTGAATGAGCAAGAATAAGAAAGTCCTAGAAAATAACTTGAGGGGGGGATGGGGGAAAGAGGGGAAAGCCCAAAACATGAAGTGCAAGATAAAACAGGGCTGCATTCCCTCAGGTGGCCCCTGCCCCCACCAGCTTCATCCCTGGCTCATTGGTTTTCTTTTAAGTTGTGTATTCTTATTTTTTTCCCTTGAAATTACATTAACCATGTCTGTGTCGAGATATAACCTAATTTTCTTCTTTAAAGCCACCTCCTATATCACTGTGCAGACACCCTGCTTATATGCAGATAGAAAATGGCCTGGCTGAAAGAACCAAGACTTCAAGAAATCATGAACTTCCCTCAGGATATGGAACACTGGAAGCCTGTTGCTATTTAGACTTTTTTTTTTTTTTTTAATACTGATCTTAGCTACAGTTTACTTTCCCCACTTAGAAATGTGGAAAAGTTTGTTCAGCTTAAAATTTCCTGTTTGGCATCAGCAGCTGCTGGCTATAATATTTATAAATATTTCAGCAGACATTTCTAGGGAAATCTGGTTACAATTAAGCAGTGAGTGATGGAGCTGTGCAGTCCCTCACTCTCAGGCAGGATCGAGGTGACCCCTGGGAGGAGAGGGGCTGCTGGGTGAGCTGTGTGTGCTGCAAGGAGAGTGTTAGCAGCCAGCAGCCCAGCTTCAGGGGGTCTGTTTTCAAACAGGAAAGTGAAATCACTTGCTTGTGGTATCCAAATATAGTAGCTCAGGAGGAACATTTGGTCAGCAGGACCACCTACTCTGAGCATTGCTCACGGTGCTTCCCTCGCCCCCGTGCCCTCAGGCATCCTCGGGTTGTGCAGTGCAGGAACTCCTCCGAGCAGAGCAGCCCTCCCTGCCTGCCAGCTCCTTACATCCCAGCGTGTCATCCTCTCCCCGGGTACACCGACCTCAGTTTCCCTCTGATTTTCACTAACATGAGCTAAAGATCAGCAAGTCAGAGTGCAGGGCAGAAGGAAGAGCCCAGATGAAGACAAGCCTTTGATTTCCGAGGCAGGTCTGTCCACGGCTTCCTGAAGCATTCACCTCTGCTGAACCAAAGGCAGGTTACTGCCCCTCAGGCGGCCACCACCTCACTTCAGGGCTTCCCAGGGCAAATTTCTACTCATCTTTTTAAAATAGCCTCCAATACGATCTGAACTGATCTGATCCTTAACAAAATAAAGCCTCCAAACATCTCAATATCTCCTTGGACTCAAAAGGATTTTTGTGCAATTGATGCACATCATCCTGCATGGACACACTGAACCCTCGCTGCCCCACCAGCGTGTGCTGGGCAGAGGAGAGGGAGAACGTGGCTTCCCAGGGAGCCAGCTCGCTCTGAGGAGTCAGGACACCCAATAAACAGTGAGGCAGTGAAGTTGCCTCAGAAACCACTAACCTGAAAGAGCAGCTGCCCTTTTTACTGCAAAGGCACTGAGGAAGGGAGAGATTACTCAGAGGAATGGCAGGTGGAGAGGACACATGTACCAGTGAGTTGCTTTCCCCTCTGCTCTGGTTTTTACCTCCCTCATGCTGCACCTACACTGCGTAAAGCCAGGGCAGCCCCAGAGCCCCACTGTGCCTCAGGGACACCAGTCACACAGCCAGGGGCAGCTGGGGCCTCGTGGCAAGCAGAGTTTCCCATGCCCAAGCCCAGGCAGTCAGGTGTGAATGAGCATCACTCCTGCCCTGTCTGCACACACATTCTTCCAAATCTGCACCAGGAGCTCTACAGCACAGGAAATGGTCCAAGCCATCGTACTGCAGCTCACAGTTCAGTGCTGATCCAGCTCAGTGTCCCATCTTTTGGGCCCTTAACTCAAAGCCTCTCTAGCTCCAGAAAACTTTTGAGCATAAGTCATTTTATTACAGTTTACCTACATTTCAGAGTTAACACCAGCAGGAATGTAAGGTAGAGGCAGCCCAGAAGAAGCAAGTCCATAAAATAATTCTGCAGTAAAAAAATTTTATGGGAGAAGTGACTTTTAAGTTCCTCATTTGCTGATTTTACGTAAAAAGAGGCAAAATATGCTGAGCAAATAAAAGGCAGAATGGCACAGCCTCACCCCCAGCCTGTTTCCTGTCCTACGCAGCAGCACCACCAACTCCTTAAAGAGCAGCATTTCCTGAGCCTCAAGTGCTCGCAGATGGTGCTGTCCTGGAGCACTTTCTGCTGATGCTCCTCAGTTCCCCTTGCCTTGCGTGACTGCTCTGCAGCTTGGCTTTGTTTATTCCACTTTTTCCTGCTCGTTAGTTACGAGCTACGAAAAGGAACCAGGCACTTTTGCTCCTTTAATCCCTCTCTGGTGCCAGCGCACGTCCGCGGGCGATGATGGGTGTGTCCCTGCCATCCATATGAGCCACGATTGCAAAATCAGGTCCCTTCAGCTTCGGGTGCAGGAATCACAGAATGGTTTGGGTTGGTAAGGACCTGACAGATCATGTAGTTTCCAACCCCCTGCCATGGGCAGGGACACCTCCCACTAGGCCACGATGGATCTACCACTGTCAGAGACAATATTTCTGTCTGAGAACTTTTAGTTCTGGGTGATAAGAAGGATGAGGATCTGTTGTCTGGCTATGAGTAGGACCAGGTGGAGCCAGGCTTGGTCCAGTCACACATCCTGAACTTTGAGATGCCACCTCCTAGCTGGAAGCCACATCACCACAGGAGCGTGTGTGGTGCCCAAAGCACAAACACATTGGTAGGAGAACACACACTTGTGCTGAGCACGGGATTAGGATGCCTACAGCTTACAGCAAATGGATGTGTCTTCAGGTTACTGTTATAAAACCAGCCTTAATTATAAATTCATGGCTGCTGTCATGGTCATCATGATACTTGACCTTCCTTCAGAGCAATCCTCTGGCTCTTCCTTTGTGGAGGTTGGTAACTTCCCAAGTGCTACATGTACAAAGACAGTAAAAATACAAGTAATACTTGGGGATCATCTGGGATTCCCACCTAAAGGTTGCTGAGGGAGATCATTTATCCCAATTGCAATCTTCAAAACAAAGGTAGAAAGCTAGAAAACTACACAGCAACACTGGTAGAAATCCTGAAATCCAGAAGTTTATCCTCCTGCCTCTCCAAAATTTAACAAATGCCCCAAGAAGGCCTCCAGCTTCTGCACAATTATTTTCCAAACAGGAGATCGTGATTCTTCTCCCAGAAGTAGCAATTAAAATAGAATGAGTTTTGCTTTTGCCAGCTAATAGGCCTTGATGCACAAGCTGCATGTGAGAGAAATGTAAATGTGACTTCCAAAGTCAGATGAAGTCCCCTTGGGAAACACTGAACAGGGAAAGAAGAGACAGGTCAAAAGCCAGAGGCAGCCAAGCCCTCTGAAAAGCTGCAGAAAAGTCAAGGGTCAGTGTAGCAGGACAGATGTGCCTGTGCCAGCCCATGGCAATTCTGTAAAGAACTTTTCAGTACATCATGAATGGTATCATGCAGCAAACTAAGCCTCCTTGTCACCTTCTTTTCCATGAGGTGAAAACAAATCCTTAGAAGAGTTATTCTCCCTTGGCAGGAGATGCCTTCATGTGGCAGTGCATGGCTCACCAGACACTGATACCCCTCTGCTCCTGCACCAACTGGCTTCTCCTAGGAAAAGTGCTGACCTTGTGTAAAGTGTTTGATCAGAAAAATGTTACAAAACAGTAAGGGATCATTTATTGTTGGAAAGAAAGTCCCACTAAACGTTTTTCTTTGGAGAATTTACAGGTTTCTGGAAAATCTCTCAAATGTGTCTCCAAAAGGGACTCAAAAGAAAAACAAAATAAGGCAAGAGTTGCCTGAGTCACAGCTGAATGCCTCTGATCCCAACTGCTCCTTTGAGCCTGTCTTTCACCAGCACTAATATTACCATTCGTTTTTCTCTTTGCTCCTCCTGGGACAGCAGCTAACAGTGCAACAACTTTCCAATAAATCATGTGTAGAAACAGGAATTTCCCTACAGCAGGAAAGCAGGAGTACGGTTTTCCAGTGACGGCCCGTGGGTGGCTTCCCCCGTTTCCAGGTGACCCCTTCCCGGGGTCATCCTCCTGCAGCACATCTGGCTGCGGTGCCTTGGCTTCACTCGAGCCTCTGCCTGCCCTTTGACTCGGTGAAGGCTTTTGCCTTTCCACTGCTCCCACACGGAGGCACAGGGAGCTGCCTTCGCCCACCCCGCAGCCCTCCCAGCCCGGCTCCCCACCAGCGTGGGGCAGGGCAGCTCCAAACCTCGCTTCTCAGCCAGCACACAGGGCTCCGAGATCCCCGTGACACTGCAGGAGCACGTGTTTTCCACTGCAGCCCTGCATGTCAGATCTCCCTGGGGACAAAGCTCAGCGATGCTTTTCCTCTTGCCTTAAATATCTTTGCAGAAGGCTGCCAGAAAGTAAAAGAATTTTCTAGAAGAAAAGCACCTCTGGTTCATATCTCAAGATGTAAGTGAGCAAAACCACAACATAAAGCTTCCCAAAACACAGCATTTTGCAGTCAACATTTACTTTTCCAGCCCTTCAGAGGCACCACTTCCTGCTCTGCTCCAACCCCAGAGAGCACTGGGGCTCTGCTGGCGCAGGAGTGACCCACGAGCAGCAGCCCAGCCATGATAGCATCGTTTCAGGACTTACAGCACACACTTAAAAGCTGTATTTTTCCTAAATGGATTTCTGCATACGTTTAATTATTTTGCTGAACTGGAGCTACTGCAAATGAAGGAATCATTATTCTAAAAAAGTAAACAAGGGCAGCTGCACATCTCTGCGAATTTTCAATAGAAAAACACACTTGACTCTTGACTCCTAAGGAGGTCAAAAGCAAGATTCTCCTCCAAAAGGCTCTTATCTGCTCTCAGTTTACTCTTTTTGCCCCAGTCCTGAAGGGAGTTCCTGTGGAGCACAGGCCTGGTTCAAGGTCATGGTGATGCTCAACCACACACTGGGTTTCATGTGGAAATATCCTAACAACATTGAGAAACCAAAACCCCCTGGTGCAATATGGCTCTGTGCTGAACACCCCCGTGCTGTTTGCCTCTGAAGGCTAATCCTAAATGCTGCTCATCCCAAGGCTGCCCCGACCCTCACTCAAGCACTTTCTGAATTGGGCTTTGCTTCTTCCCTTCCCTGAGTGTTGTTATCTGCAGGCTCCAGGGATGGGATGGGCACACGGGGGGTTCCAACTTCTCCCTCCCACCACAGCCCTTGGCTGGGACATCCCTCAGGTTCCCACACCCAGCTGGGCCCATGGGAGCTCTCTGCCCCTTGGCCAGCACTTCCCCAGGGAAGTTATGTATTGCCTCAGCACCAGCAACTTCCTTCTTCCTTTCACTTCCACCTTTTGTCACATTAAAAAAATATTAAAAATATTTCTTTAGAAAATGACAGTTTTTATTCCCATCATCTCAGCACTCCTCATTTCCCCATCTTTCAGCTGCTCTCCTCTTGCTTCATCCCTGGGCACCCCTTGAAGGCTGAAGCGTTAACATTTCACTCCCCTTGGTGGAATGACCAGCAGCACCCACCCTCACATCATGGGATAAGGCACAGTGACAAATCCATGGGGAAATACATCCCCAAAGTGTCACTGAATCAAGGCAAGGGATACAGTCCCTACTGATCAGCTCAGGCAGCTCAGCCACTGATCAAATCCATCTGTGTATCCCTCCCTGAACACAGAGGGGAGAGAAATCAACTTGGAGCAGGGAAAGGGAGTGCATTAAGAACTCCCAAGAGTTTTCACCAACATGAGCTGTAATCTGGAGACACCAAAATCCTGGGGGGCTGCCAAGCAGCCAGCCTGTGGGAAGGCACCCTGTGACGGCTTCCCAGGGTGTAGGATCCCAGGGAAATTACAGAGTCAGCACAACAGGGAGAGCAGCCCCCCATCCACAGCACTGTGGGGGCTGCTGCTGGCACCCCACAGCAGCTCAGATGATGGAACAGGCAGCAGGAGGGAGGGAAGGAGAGAGGGAGCACTGCCAAAGGAGCAGGGAGAATAGGCAACGAGAGAGAGCAGAAAGGGAATTGGATTGAAAGGATAATGCACCTCTGTGTACTCGAAACTGCCAGGACTCATAAACCTGGTGACCCCCCAAAAGCAAGCCTAGCAAAGCCAGGCCATTTGCAAAGCCAGGCCATATGCAAAGAAGACCATCAGCCCATCACCACACATCCTAACTCCTGCCCAGAAACCGTAGAGTGAAAAGCCAGGGCTGTATTCCCAGGAGATGAAAACTGCTGTCTGAGCAGATGGGACTGCTCATGGTTATTAAGCTCATCTAAGCAGTTTCCCCGACTCCTGTCTACACCAGTGGCTTCATTTTGCAGTGAAACAATTAATTAGTCACCAAGCCAGATGCTGAGAAGCTACAAGCAAGGGGCACTCACCTAGATAAAGAGCAGACCTACTTTCCACCTTTCCAAGTTGTGAAGACTTTGTATCTCTTAATTACGAACCAGCAAGGAAGGAAAAAAAAAAAAAAAACAGAGCAGATTTGAGGTGGCTTTTCCTCTCTCTCAGGCTTTTGACAGAACACTAATTAATTAGTTTAACAGCAAGAAACTGAGCTTCCCCCAGGAGCCAATCCCCTGATACAACTATTCTGCCTTGGGCAGTGTTCCCCTTCACCTCCTCAGCCTTAAATACCAGGGCTGTTCCATGCCAGAAAAATGATAAAGAAAAATGAGAGGGGGATGGTAAGGAAGAGAAATAAAACAAGAGATAAAAGAAGAGCTGGGTATTTTTCACACATTTGAGTTATGCAGATGGCTCTGAGCATGTGGGATTTCAGACTGGGCTTTTAATAGAAGGAGAATTATCAGGGTATTTCTCAGCCAGGGCAACCAAAACAATCTGAGGCTTTTGTATTCTGCACTTGGCACTCTCTTTCTTTTTTTTGCCTCATGCTCCTGGGTTTCACCAAGGCAATAACTACCAGGGAGTGAAGATAAAGCCCTGATGGTGAGGAAATGCTGGTGGCAGCTCGGGATGGGGCACTGAGCTCCAGCAGGAGGGATGTGCATGGCTGCCCTCTGCTCCTTGGAGTGTGTGACAGTGACTGCTCATGAAATACCAGCAAAAAATGGTGCCAGGCCAGGATCAGAGAGAAGAAACACTTTGCCATTCCACTCAGGTAACTGTTAGATCTATTAAAGCTGATCCAGCCAAATCTGATTCCCCTCCTTTCCAGTGCTCAAGTCTGACCACCTGGTGCCATCAGGCAATTCAGACCAAACAAAACCCCAACCAAGCACTGTCATCACTTTTCATATTTATATTTTTGATTTTATTTTTAATTTTTATTAAAAAACAACCATTATTAAAAATGAATCATTTACTGGAAGGCTTCAGCCAGGGAGAACTCTCATTTCGAATGTCATGAACAAAATGCAGCACAGTTATAACCCATAGGCGTAAAAAAACCCAACCCAGTTAAAAAAAAGAGAATGCTTCAAACCATAGCTTATAACTATGCAATTTTCTCAATGTCAATGGAGAGAATTTTGTTAAAAGCCTTCAATTCAGAATTTCATGGAAGACTTCTAAAATACAAGGGAAGAAGGAAGGACATGCTTGTTTAAAAAAAAAAGGCACCTGACCTTGGATGTACTTATCAAGCCCAAAACAGGGAATGTTTAAAATTGAAAATTAGTGAATAATTTTTATTTAAAAAA
>VWZT01005326.1:803700-825891 GCA_013397055.1 Pachycephala philippinensis | reverse complement strand
AGAAGAAGAAACAAAACAAACAAACAAAAAACCTTGAAACATTTCCTCAGTCTGGGAACTTTAAAGTCAAAACCAAATAAAAATGGTCATAAAATATATACATATATATATGGCTTTTCATTTTTCTTATCAGTTTCATTGCAAACAAAAATAAATTTAAGGGTGATATTTGGTTTTTAAAAACGGTTCTGTCCTTCTCTTCAGCTGTCAGCCAGAGTGGATGGGATGGAGGCACTGACTTGTGGTTGCTCACGATGGGCTCAGAACCCACCCGAGTTCTCCTTCATCCTCGCCAGTATCCGGGAGTAGACGGGAGCTGCCAAGGAAAGAGCAGGTTGGGTGGGACAGACACAAAGCACCCCCTGCCCCCTCTCCTCCCAGCCATGTACATCTCACTTAGAGCAAGAGAACAGGAGAAACCCCTCTTTAAGGGATGGGGGACAGAGTGGAAATCAGAAATGAGCTGGAGAAGTTGTTTTACCTAGTCGAGGATTCCTCTGAGAAACCTGCATGGAAACAAAACACAGGGTTTACATAAATGCAACAAATCTCCAACAGCCATAAGAACAGTTTGCACATCAATATATTTATCCTTAGTCTCCAAAAACTATGGATGAGTGACTCTTCACTGTTGGAAGCTGATATACAATAGTACCATGCCAAGGTTACACTCACAGGGTGCTGCAAACTGAGGCTTTGTGTTGCAAAATTTATTATTTCTTGTATTATTAAATCATGCAAGAAGATCATTCCATGAAACACATACACTCACGTTCCTTGGAAGTCAGCATATGGATGTGACATGATCTTCCAGTCATTGTTACCAAAATGCAATTTTGGCAGTTTTACAGTGAGAGACTTTTCCCTTTTACCTTGGATAATGCAGATGCCTGTTTGAAGATTTCTAGTGCGGGATCTGCAGGCTCGTCACCTCTTTCTTGTGGCCTTGAAGCTAAGGGTGGGACATTGAGAGCATTGAAATACTTGTCAGAGCATGCAGGCTGCTTCCTTCTGCTATCTTCTGTTGAAAACCCCACAACAGACTAATCCCTCCTCACCACACTGAAGCAATTGCCCTGTGTCCCCAGTCCTTCCCAAAGCAGTTTTGCTACAACAAGGTTTGGCTCTGGACATTTCTCACCATGGACCTACCCTGTGGCTGTAAGACAGAATTCACAGCATAAATGACACCATTTGTGGCCATGATATCGCTTTCAGCAACAGGCTCCTTGTTGATATGTATTACGTTGTTTTTCTGTTCAGTAAAAGAAAAAACAAAAAAGTAGAAGATGAGAAGCTTCTGTCATTTCCAGTGTTATTAAAAAAGCCTTCACTTTGCATTCACTCATTTACTGGATGGCTGGAGGCATTTTCATTCCTCTTGCCAATTAAGGAGAATGTAAAAACAAATTATAGCCTGAGCAGTTTGTCCTGGAATGGCTGGCAGGCTCTGGACTTGCTCAGTGCATGGGCTGGGAATGCTGTCCCATGGCAGCAGAGCACATCCACCAGCAACCTGCCAGGGAGATGGCTGTGGAGATGGGATCAGGAGAGGGCAGAGCAGGACTGGACATGGGAAGAGTCTAGCATGCACGCTGGCCAGTTCAATGCACCTGGAAACACTGTCCCTTCCATTTCTGTCCTGTGTTTTCTTATGCATAGAGTGGGCCGTGATTACTTATTTTCTGAAATTATTTTTTTTCCCAGTAGAGGATCCTACATTCTCTTAATGCGGTGTAGAGTTTGTGGAATGAAATTATATATCTAAATAAATCCTGCTGTGCTAAGGGAGCCCATGCAGAGATCATTTTTGTTACACAAAAAGAGATATGTTAGCTGAACAAGCTATTCATTTCATTTATTTATGTTTCCCCCCTCCCATGACTCAGGGTTAAATTTATAGCAGCTCCTGGAAATCATTTACAACTGGTCTTCTGGGCAGAAAGCTGAAGCAAACCACATTTCATTCTTCCAGCTTGTTAAACGCATGGCAACAGTCCCTCCAGAACAGCCCAGAGAACACTGGTGGGACCGTGCACGCACTCAGGAGATGTTCCCACACCGTCCAAATGAGCACAGACACGCTTCGGTCCTTGACGTGGACAGCCAAACACTGGCCAGCCCTGCTGCCCACAGAACCCCATCCAAGGTCACTCACCATGCTGACTTCCAGTTTATCTCCCTGCATGGATTTCAGCCTCACCAGGGCAGTGACCGCGCCGCTCACCAGGATCTCGTCAGCCACGTGGAACTTGAGGAGGTTGGCAAGCTCCTTGGCATTACCTGGGGCATGAAAACATTTACATCTACAAACCAGCATCAGCACTTGCTTCTCATATTTCACGTGTTGGAATGGAATTACATGGAAAATAGTGTAATTGCCTGAAAGTGCAAGAAACCAATGTAAAATTGAAAAAACAAACCAAAACCGAAAACCAGGCAGAAGTACCTGGTTAGGGCATGGAGGCCATTCCTGCCCGGGCAGGTCAGGATCCCAACAAGTCCAGAAGGACACTCTCCCAGTGTCCCACCTTGGTACCTACCAAGCCTGCCCTACACATTAATTCCCTCCTTCTTGGGTTTTCATCCCTCATTCTCTCACTGTGCACAGCAGGAACCTGCTTCTCTTGCTGCTTTCACTTCCCAAGGAAGTCTGGGATGGGGTGGGGAAAGACATGAAATAAGGAAGCAGATAGGGCATTCTGGTATTTTGAAACGTCACCAAGGCCACTGTCACTTGGCAACAATCCTCATAGCTGGATAGGAAGGGGAAAAGTACAGGAGAAATGACACTAATGTCTCATGGACTGATGCCCTGATACCATCCTACTGAGTCTCTACTCATACAGCTGTGCTTTGAAACAGATTTTAGGAAGATAAGGTGCTTTCCCTGCACCATCTGTTTTCCAGAAGAGGGGATGATGTGCACAGCACGGGCCAGCAGCGCTTCACCATCTTCTCCTTCAGAGGATGCAGGGTCACTGACAAGCCCCACAGACACACAGGGTCATTGACAAGCCCTACAGACAGCTGGTGCAAAGGTGGCCTCCACCCACAACACCAGAGCAGCTCCCTCAGCAAGGGGGACCTTTCCTTTCAATGCTTTCAAGGATTGTATGCAAGCTTTTTTCCATTGTGGTTTTCCGAGGGTGGCCACAGTTCACTCTGCACACGCTCACCAGCACAATCCACTTCTTCATCAGAGGCATAAGCTAAACATTTGTGTGAGAAAAGAACATCTGAAGTGTCTGCATCTGGGAACCTTCATTCCTGCAGCCATTTACAATGGCTGCAAAACACTTCTGAAGTATTTATACATTAAGCGTAAGACCGGACTGATATTACTGATTCCACATCCCTGCACTTAAAAGGATAACTAGCCACCATAGGCAGATGCTTCCCAAATTATGATGTCAATGTTTGGCTGGGTTTTAATGACAAGAAGACATTACATTCAAATACCTGACATTGTTTCCAACCACAACCAGTTTTCAACATGAACAAAATAAAAGATCATGCTTCTTATCCAGAAGGGAGCTATTAAACATTCCCATGCTTTTTTCCACACCCTGCATGCCTTTGCTTTTCAGATACTGGTCTTCATCTGAGCTAGAATGGAACATTTGTTGGCTTCCCAGGATTAGACTGGACCTCCTGCTTTGTCCATGTACATGTAGAAGGAGAAATAGCCCCAGCCTTTTAGTGCTTAAATTTCATACAGTGTGACTTGAGGCTGTATGTGGATCACATCTTCTCTTTGCAAAACTTACTTTAGACACCCTGATCTTGTGTGGTCAAGAGTCACATTCTCATTTCTTGCATCCTTGAAAAAGGCAGAGACCTCAGTGGTTCCTTCAGAAACACCCGTGAGTTATGTCACTTACACCACCAGCACAGCCAAATTAAAAGTCACAGTGAGTTTGTGACAAACACTACAAACATGTCTTCCAAGAACACAGGCACTATAAACCCCATGTAGGGAATTCAGTGCCACTCTGTGCATCCTCAGCTTTCTGCTTACGCAAATCCGTCGGGTAGGAAGCTCATGCTTCCAACAGACAGAGCCAAAGGATGAGATACAGCAGAGAAACGTGGCCATTCCTCCCGGTACCACAGCAGTCACACACAGCAGCTTGTCACCTGAATGCTCCAGAGATGCTCACCCATGAGTTTGTTGAGCTCCCCCTGGGGCATGGCTCGGAAAGCTTCGTTGGTCGGAGCGAACACCGTGAAGGTTCCGGGCCGGTTCAGGTTCTCTGTCAGCCCTGCAGACTGGATTGCAGCCACCAACGTACTGCAAAGCAAACATGCATCAAATGCTTCCCTGCAGACCACTTCGTTGGTCAACTGCATCTGGGCTCAAGAGAGAGCTGGGAAGTTCCAATTGTGAAATCCTGCTGTGGTCCAGCAAATCAAATAACCAAAATGGTGATTAGGGAGGAAATGGGCCTGTGAGGTGCAACCAGAACATCTGAGCAATGGCAAAGCAACCTGGGAGTGCTGACTCCATGGGGACCAAATGGTATGGGGAGACAGAGAGGTCTGGCCACAGTGGATCTGATGGGCAGAGACTGCTTCAGAGCCAGACCTTTATGGTATTAAGGGAACCACTTACTCTTGGCTGACAGTTGATTGTGGGTTATTTGAAGTTTCACTCCCTATAATTTAGAGAGATCATGGTTTTGGATGATCTTTCTATGCTAAAAAAACATATACATTGTCATGACTACAACCCATAATAAATAGAAACTGCTTTGGCAGCTCTTCTGCTCCTAACTGGTGCTTGGGAAGTGCAGCAAGGTCACCTGAAGCGATGGTCTGCCTTGAGAACATCCATCACTGAGCCAGTCGGTGGAGTCAACATTTTGTCCACACTAAACAGGGTCCCAAACCTTCCCCGCTTGTCATGGGCAGCAATGCAGGCATTTTCAATGCAAAGGTTCTGCAAACACAGTCGCAGAAAAATAGACTTCCTTATAATATGCTTCAAAATAGAGATTCTGACACTTTTCACAATGATCATTTACACTTTTTACACGATAGCTGTAACATTAGAACACTGAGCATCACTCAGCCACACGGAGCACAGCTCACGGGAAGGACTCACATTGCGGTACACAAAAACTCTCAGTTCCTTGTCCCCCAGAGTCTGCAGTTTCTGTCCATGATACAAATACTTAGAGGAGAGCTGGTCTTTGACAATGTGGTTCAGAAGCAAGTTTCTCATGTTGCTGTCAATAACGGGGAGTCCATCTGCAGCAAAAAGTATGGAAAGAACCAGTGATTCACTTAAAATGACTATTGAGACACTAAAAACCATTCAAATACAGAATATTACCCACATCAGTTTTAAATTGTAAAGCTAGATGCCACTGCCTCAGGGCATTTGAGAGTGGATTTGCATACTCGTGCACTGAAACTTGGCTGGAGACTGTTTGAAGGAGATCTGTGGCCCAAACTGATGGAAGAAAGGGATTTAATCTGTGGTTTACCTTTGAACACATTATTCACTGGGGCAAGGAGGGTCACTTGCTCACTGCCAGTTAGATGAGAACTGAGACCAGCTTGTCTGAAAAGGTCTGTAGACTTGGAAACTTCAGATTCTTGTGCCAACTCAAACACAGTCTTAGCTGAAAAGCAACACATAGTAACCTTGCATTAAAGGCTATCCATTCATCACTGTGCCTTCTAAATCCAGCTATTCCTTGGCAAAATAGACAAAAGAAAGGCAACAGGAAGAAAGATGCAGAGAGGCTCCAGTACCTGAGTCTGGGATCAGCAGCTCATTAACAAAATGTACAACGCCGTTGGTTGCCAGGACATCCTTGTTGGCAATGATGGGCTTCCCATTGAGGGTCAGCTCCTCCCCACTGCAGCCCACGTCCAAGGTGGTTCCCTCCAGAGTCTCCATGGTCAGGCCAGCGATGATGGCCTCAGCACACATGGCTGACTTCAGGATGTGATGGTTCAGCAGGTCTGTGAGAGAGGCAAGTGTCTTAGTGAGCTGCAAAAACCAGCTATGAAAGCGTCACAGCTTTTAGGGATCCTGTTCAATGGCGAGGGTGTACTCCATAAAATGCAGTCATTTTAAATAGTGCTGATTTTAATTCACAGCCTGTGAAATAAAATGCCTAAAAAGAGTCACTTTTTATACCAACTTCAAAAGGCTTCATGTGGGTACTCGACTCACTTGTTAGGGGAAGTTACACTGATTAGATACTACTTTTCTTGCATCTTGCTGGATCAATAGAAATCATCACCACAGAAAGTGCTAAAAGAAAACTCAGAAAAGGGACTGCTTCAGCTCCCTCATCCATATCTGGATGCCACTCCTTCTGCCACATCCACACATCTACAACCGAAGGGCTCTGGGCTGTCCAGTTAAAAAAGATGGACTCTGTCACACCTGTTTACTGCAGCTGTTGTCAGAGTATATCAAGGAGCTGTTGAGATGTCCTTGAGGAAAAATTTAGAAGAACTGAAAAATACTCTTCAGCCTCTCAATGGCCTCAGTAAACAAGCACTTACCCCTCAGGGCTTCTGGGTCTCCCAGGATCCTGTTCAGTGTTTCTCGTGGGATCTTCTCAAAGGCTTCGTTGGTGGGAGCCAGGAGTGTGTACTGGCCCTCGCTTTCCAGCAAGCTGCTGAGGTCGGATGCAGCCACAGCAGTCTTCGGAGAAATAAGGAGAGAGGGTAAAAAACACATTCAGCCAGAATACAAAGGTCAGAAACTTTGTCCAGGCACACACTAAGGGCCAGACTTATTGAGGCTTTTATAATTTCAGAGGACTTACAAAAAATCCTGAATAGCTTCATTCAGCGCTTTCGTCCCCTTATAAATTTGACCCAGCCCCATGGTGTTCCAGAAATTTGAGTACAAGAGCCCTTTTTTTTTTTGGCAAGACTGAGAGCTAGTTCGAATACCCAGATATGCCTGGAAAGGGTCACAGTAGTTCCAGTGAATAATTCAGATCAGAACCCACAGCTGGCTAACTCTAAATCCACTGAGCATTTTCAACTATTCCTTAACTTGGCAAATATCAAGGCAAATAAAGCAGGACACACCAAATTAGAACAGTTAATGTCTCCTAAGGCTAAGACTGTCCTACAAGAGTGAGGAGACAGATTCAGACTCTTTTCTGAACAGCCATAGAAGGGTGACAATTATTGCCATAAAACCCTACTTGCACTGATAGCTAACACTTCTCTTCCTAAAACAAAAGGAGCTACATTGGTACAAGGATTTCATCAGCAGCTCTAGGGTCAGCCCAAGACACTGGCAAAGCTCTTCAGGACAATTCACTGGGAGTGGCATGACTGAGCATCTTTAGGGAGACCTGAAGCACCCATGACTCACCCGAAGGGTTTCCAGGCTGTCCTCAGTCTCAATGATCTGCTGGATGGTGTTGGTGGTGGTGGCGATGACTTTGTCGATGACATGAACCACTCCATTGGTGGCGTGATGGTCGGCCTTCAACAGCCTGGCACAGTTCACAGTCACAATCTGCACAGGGACAGAGCCATGGGGTGTTACATGCACTAAAACCAGAAGGTAAAGCAGCCTCTTCTGCTTTTCTATTTCTATTTCAAATGCAGCGAGCACTTTATTGAATCAGCAAGAGGAGAAATGTGATTTCCTTAAAAGACACACCAAGAGTGAGAACGTTCTATCAAGAATGTTTGAAATATTTCATGTTTAAAGAGATTTGAAAATCATCAGTGGTTTTATCTACCCTCGAGACTAAGAAAATAAGCCACAACCAATACTTGGCAAGCAGTTACACAGCAGAGTGGGCAACTGCCCTGCAACAGCATTGAGGAAACCATCTGCTTATAAACATTCTTTTCAAACTCCTTCAAAATATGTATCTTAAATCAATAATTGTTAACCTAAGCATTACAGAGTCCTGAAGGTCCCAGGACAGGGTAGGAGCTGCAAGGCAGCCAAAAAGCAAGTATGCTGTGGGTAGGTTTAATATGAGGAAGAACTTCTTCACTGTGGGTGACCATGCACTGGAACAAGTTTCCCAGAGAGGGTGTGGGGTCTCCCTCATTGGAAATATCCAGAACCATGTGGACACAATCCTGTGCTCTGTGCCCTGGGATGACCCTGCTTGAGCAGGGGGGTTGGAGCAGATGACCCACTGTGGTCCCTTCCAGCCTGAGCCACTCTGACTCTGTGAGTGCTTACCCCGTTGGGATAGTGGTGGATCTGGATGGGCAGGTTCTGGTACATGGAGTTCAGCGTGGTCCCGTGTTTCAGGTCATCTGTGAGGACCCGTTTGTCCACCATGTGGTAGCGGAGGGCATTGAGCAGCTCAATGTTAACATTACTGACTAAGGAATCCAGAGTTTCCTGAAAACCAGAAATGTCAATTTTTCAGTAGTGAGTGCAATTAGGCAGCTGTTAGAGAGGGCCAGGAGGTCTGGCTGTACCCAGAGTGCTTCCAGCATGGGGGTGTGGGCATGAATATTAAGTGATTCATTCAGCCTCATGCCATTTGTGTAAATTAAGAGCTCAACTTCCTCAAACTTTTATCTTTTGCCTTACCAAAGCAGCTAACAGCTCTGACACCCTCAATCCTTGGCAGACAAAGGGATGATTGCAGCTCCAGAGTGGGATCATTGCACTGAAATGTGCAGTGAGGCAACAGGGCCACTGACAAATACACCAAAAGACCCTTCCCAACAGCATCATCCCTGCAAGGGGCTCTGCTGGGGCATTTGGGGCAGAGGCTTGGCAGTGGGGAGACCCAAAAATATCCCCCCTCCCTGCCCTAGTAGTGGTTGTTGTTCACAGGGATGCTCAACTGGGATGGGAGCACCAGCAGGACAGGAGTGATAACTTCAGGAGTGGAAATATCAGAAGACACAGAGTGAGAAAATCAAAATGAATGTGAAGGAAATGTACATCTAATGGAGCATGGGACACACTCGTGGGAATTACTGAGGCTCCAGTCGGGACTGGCTATTTGCACAAATTAATAACAACCAGAATGGCTATATAAGGGTCAACAAGGAAACTGGAAAGGGATGGGAAGCTTCTTGCTGCAGGTCTCAATGCAACCTCTAATGGTAACAGGCAGGGAAAACTGAATGAGGGGATTTCTCCATCCTCATCTCTCTAGTGATGGGATCCTTCAGAAGCAAAACTCTGGAGCTGATGGACCAGTACAGCGATAAGCACCTTGGAAATCCACAGTCCTTCTGTCAGTACTATGTCTATCCTGCCAGACCCCTGCAGAGCTGGATCTCCACTAGGGAAAATCAGAGGAAGAGGAGAAAGCAGAGGAATTATCTTACAGCAGACAAGGATGCCCAAGCCTCATTACTGGGAGCAAAAATTGTAAAACTTCCAGGTCCTTCAATTTCCGGCCTTAGGTTGGAGCGGTCGGAGTAGAGCTGTGTGGTGGCAGACCCAACCACTCCCAGGGTTTCATAGATGTTTGAAAGTGGCAGAGCTGAAAGAAGAGAAGGTTAAGTTTCCAAAAACATCATTCATCCTTCTGGCTGAATTAAAGCACAGCTGTTGGTGAGAACGCCTGGGGAAACGAAGCACATCAGGGGACTGGTATCTGTTCATTAATTAGATAATCAATAATCACAGCCTGACAACTTCACCCTCAATTACAGAAGTGTAATCCAGGATCTACTGCATTTATGCAAGTTTGAACAGACTTATTCTGGATTTATACAGATGGGATTTAGGCAAGCAAAGATATTGATTGCTTTCACACAATCCTGTTTGTATTCAGGCTTTTGGGATTTGGTGTTGGACACTGCTGGTCTCAGTGTCCACTGACCACCTGCACCAGCCCATGTGGCTAACTTGGAGGCACCAGACTTTTGTGGAAGGAAGTGTTCTGAAAGCGAAAGTAGAATATGGCTTTCTTCAATAAACCCTGTTTATTCCCCACCATATCAACCGTATTTTCTCCTAAATAAAACTTTGCTAACCCCATGCTTGCCAAAATGTTCAAGGCCAGGTTGGACAGGACTTGGAGCAACCTGGTCTAGTGGAAGGTGTCCCTGCCCATGGCAGGGGGTTGGAACCAGATGATCTTTAAGATTCCTTCCAACCCAAACCCTTTTACGAATCTATGAAAATAGAAATGAGCAGAGATTGGCAGAGCTGTCTGTTACTGTATCATTCCTTTGCATTGCATTGCCAATACAGATATATTACTTGCTGGAATAAGTAGTTCCCCATGGCCCTCCCATGCTCGATTAAGTTCAATTATATCCAAGGTTCTAAGTTGTCTAGAACATTTAGCATGCTTTGGAGCTGATCTGACCCTTGGCTGGTCCTCCACCGAGTCCATTTTGGACTTGTTCATGGCAATATTGCACATAAATTGCAAAAATCAAATCCACTTTGAGCAATTTTCTAACATTTCCCTTTACTAGGCAGCTGTATAATTTTAAGAAGTCTACAAAATGTCAAGCATATTTTTACCAGCTGGGCAGCCTTTTTCTCCAGGAACTTTTTCATATCCAGGACAGCACTCGTAACTGATTACCCTGGAATAAGAGATGGATACGGCAGATTAACCAACAGTGTCTCACTGCTTTTCCTCTGTGTGCTACAGTTCTGGGTCCATCCATATTTGGGGATGTTTCCAAGCAGACTCTTCATTAGAAATACAGACTTCAACAAAAGACAAACCACACTTTTTATCTCCTTCAGGGCTGCATGTTGCCAATTTCTCCACAGAACAAAAGCAGACACAATTTCTTTTCAAAACCACACTTTCCAAGAGACTTTGTACAAACAGTGGATGGAAACTGATTCCACAGTCCCAACAAGACTGCCAGTGCTGGTTCATCTGGGCACCCTTCCCGCAGGATTTGGGGATCTCCTCGGCTGACTGCTGCTGTCACATCTCATCACCGTTCAGGCAACACCCGCAACTCCACCGTGGCTGTTTGACCGAACCAGCCAAGCGTTTCCCTCTCATTTCACCCCGTTTTTGTCCACCACCAGAAATTATTTGCTTACTTACGGCAAAATCCACGAGACAGACCTGGAGGGAAAGGAGAACCCTGTTCTCAGATATGTGCACTGGCACAAGGACTTAGGAAAAGCCCTGCAAGGAGAAACTTCACCAGTGGTGGTATTGCCTTTCCCTGGTCTTAAAATCAGAGCCAAACACAGTTAAAAGGGAGAAGGGGTTTTACCTTGGTATTTATTTTAAGGATCCTTAAAGTGCACTCTCCGCCCAGGTGAAATGGGCTGAGGAACACACCAAAAATGCACACACACTATCCAGTTAAGGCTCTGAAAATTAGCATACCTATCAAAGATTCCCCAATGAGAGGCTGGAGTGAGCCCCTCGTCTGAGGAACTTTTCCCCTGGATGGGCCCATCTTAGTTTACTGGAGAGGACCTTGGTGTCTGGGGCTTTCTGACCCCCTACGGCGAGGCTTCCAGGAGGTTTGGTCTCCTGGCTTAATGGAATATTGGGTCTATCTTAAGTTATCAAACCTAAGGACCTAAAATATGTGGGCTAAAAAGCACTTAAGAATACATAAAAGCTATATAAAAGAGTATATTAAAAGGGGTATATAAAAAGGCAAAAAATCATCATGGCATCAGTGGGATGTGCACCCACAGGCACCCCGGGCAGTGCCACAGCACAGCTGTGCCCATGTGAGCACCCTCCAAGCAGCACTTCCTTCTGACTGGCAGCACTTTCCCCAGGTAAAACCAAAGGGGTCAGAGACACCATCCTGGGCTGTCCTGCACATTTGCAGACCCTAAATATGCAAGAGCTGCCTGAAAACTGCATCCATCATCTGCAGCTCAATGGGAAACAAGTAATCTGATTCTCAAAGGTGGCCATTTGAGGGAACATGGCTTGGTATTAGCAGGGAAAAGAAAAAAAAGCAAAAAGGAAAAGGGAAAAAAATCAATCCAGAAGTTGCCTGTTTATTTTTCCCAGGGGATTCTTTCACCTATTGCTCTATGCTTGGTGTGAAAGGAGCAAGGCCACCTGACTGATGGGCCAAGAGAGCCAGGGAATAGGTGTTCCTTCCAAAGACAAGCATTTCCTCTGTGCTCCTGGCTGGATTTGAGACAAGTAGGATGCTGTATAGTGGAGGCTCAACACACTCACTCAAACAGAGAGGAAAATCCTCCGGCTTCAGATATTTGTCATAATTTTAAAACTGTTAACAAACAGTGGAAATGCCTGGGGTTTAATAGGGAATTCTTCAGGGTAATTAAGAGCCAGAAAGTGAAACAAATACCTGCTTTTCTGTGACAGAAACAAATAAATTCTGTGTCACGGTTTCCTAAGAGAATTACAAAGCAAACCCAGACTGATTGTCTAGACATTATATATTCCATGTGGGAAAGAGTTTGCCTAAAGCAATCCCTTCCTTTGACTACTGGAGATCTTAACACCCTGCTGCTCCGCTTTCCCAGCCCCCCTGTCTCGTGTTCATTGGAAACACACACTTTCCTCCCCCACCACTTCCCTCCCCTACCTCCAATTTTTCTTTTTTTTACCCTAGAAACTAAATCCAGTCTAGACAGTTCCCTTGGTTCAGACCTGTAATCAAAGATGAAGAGCTGATTAAAGAAAAACCATTCCAAAGTTCAGCATAAATAATTCCCGAGTGCTGACAAAGGCTTTAAAAGCATTACTTATAGATCAATTGGAGATTAATGAGCTGCTCCAAAGGGGCAGGACGTGGATGCACACAGCCTGTGGCACACTGGCTCAGGGCTGCCCCAGCCACCAGGTGCCTGCCAGGAAGAGAGGGCACTGGGAAGGGATGCAGGTCCCTGGTCCAGTGGAAGGTGTCTCTGCCCACGGCAGGGGGGTGGAACTGGATGGTGCTTGAAGTCCCTTCCCAGTCAAACCATCCTGTGATGCCATGACTGCACCTCCTGTTTTTCAGTGGGTTTGTGGCCATCTCCAGCATGAAGATGCTTGCTCATGGCAAGAAGTACCAAGGCAATGGGGCCAGCTCCACTTGGGCAGGGACTTCCTCAAGGCCCCTGTCTCCCACTGAAGGTGACCTTCAGCACCACCTGGGATGTGTCTGGCACATCGCCATTCCAAGCACTGGCAAACTGCTGCAAAGGGCCAGGTGAACACAGAGATGCTCAGCCCAGGGCTGGCACCTACAAGGAGCCAGAGATGAGGGTTATAAAACACAGCTTCAGCTTCAGGCATTTGGCCTCCCATGGCTGGTGGACCTGGTGGAAGCACAAGACCACCCAACCCACCCAAAGGCACCATGCAAGAGGGATGGGCCCAGGGCACATTCCCAGCTGGTCCTGCAGCCACCTGCAGCCCTCTGAGAGGAGAGGCAGAGCCATGGCTGAAGGGTGCTCTGCACCTCGGTGCCCTACACATCCATGGGGAGGGGAGGCTGCTCTTGACATGTGTCCTGCTCCAGCTGGGTCGGAGCCACAAAAAGCTCTCAAAAAGGTTACTGAGGCTCTTCAACAAAGACAAGCTCATCGATGTGTAGAATCCCTACCCTTTTTTTTCGCAGAGTTAGGAGAGAAGATGCAGTTGTATGGTCTCATATTTCAGTGGGACACTTCCAAAAGAGATTATTTGTTGATAATAGAATGGATCTTTTTGCCTTACAGGTCTCCAAAAACAATATTCACGACCATGGAGATGCTGGCTCAGATCATATTCTGAGCCAGAGAAAGGCTATTGACCATGGCAGGCCAAGACTTTGTAATAACTCATATGCCTTTAAAGGAGTACTTCCCTTGAACAGCTCCCAGCCACTGCTCCACACAGTGGGTTCTGCACAAAAGCCCTTGGAAGTGCCCAGTCCATCCCCGTTTCTGCTGGCTGCTCAGGGGCACAGACACAGGGGATGCAGCAATGTGGGTTAGATCAGCACTGCCCTCACAAAGAGCATTTGTCATCCCCTCTGCAACGTCTTGACCACAATTTCCTGACCTCCTCAGTGAGTAATTTCAAGTCAAATCTATAGTTTTTTAGCTTCTGGTTTTGAAACACTGTATTTCTTAAATGTCTATCTGTGTCTGCCTGCAGAAGCAAGCTCCTTTAGTTTAGGCTTTTATTAGTCATTGTTCCACTGCTGTTGCATTCTTAGGAGCTGAAATTAAATTTTAAGTGCATTTTTCAAGGTAATAAAAATAAGCTTAGGCATATATTAGTGAAAAAAGATCCATTTGTAATAATTTCCTGTAATAAAGCCCATATGTTTTGTTTTTGTAGAATAAGTGCCAGTAATTTTTTTCTAAACCGAGGAAAGTACATCAGACATGGAAAAAGGAAAGTTAATTTAAAAGAAAAAAAATCTATTAATGGGTTATTCCTCAAAAAATAATCCAAACCAGAATTTATGAGTTGTCTTTTCATTCTCAAGACAAAACATTGTGTGGGGATGAGTTCCATTGCAATCCCAGTTCTGGAAGAATGAGTCCAGTGCATAAGGGAGGTAGAAAAATATAAAATACACAGGCAAAATGATGAAAATATACTCTAAATAAACTATTGCTCTGGCTTTGGAATAACCAACAGTGGAAAATTACCTAATTACCAAAACAATTTTGACTCAGTGCTCCTTGAAATCCAAGCAGTGTCAGACTTCTTGCCAACTGTCTTATCTCACTTCATCAGCAATGATAAAAACTCTACATAAATCCTCTACCTAATTTCTCTGTTACTGTGTGAGTCAATACTTCAGCAGAGAAAAACAAAGGGGAAAAAAAAAGCAGATAAAGAGGTAGGAGTCTTCTTCTGATGCGTGAATTAAAATTTCCATTGTGCACAAACAGCCCCAGTGGAGTTACTCCACCCATGTGGGCCAGAAGCATTGAGTCTACAAAGCCCCCAGAGTGTCCCCACCGAGGTGTAACCTCTCTGTTTCTGCCCATGGCCACGGAGGGGCTCAGCACAGCACCTGCTGCTCCCCAGGTGTCTGAGCCCTCTCAGCCTGGAGCAGCAGCCCAAAGGTGAGGCACACAGAGCCAAGAGTAAAGACCAAGCACATCTGTGTTTTTCAGGCTGGCTTTCCTTGCTGCTCCAGTCACTCTGAGCCTCCCAATGCAGGATGTGAGCATTCCACAAGGAGTGAAGTTACGCTACAGGCTTGCAGCAACTTTTCTGCCTTCCTTGCTCAGGGATGGATTTCTCTGCTCTGAGCCAGCTCTGCAGGAGCTCAGCTTTGCGCCTCGGCAGCTCCTGGTCTCTCACCGACCTCCCTCTCCACTGTTTGAAACACTGCTCAGAGCAGGAAAAGGAAAGAAACCAAAGCAGTCAAAACTATCATCCTAGAGTCAGGCATTTTCACCTGCAACACACACACAGCTTGTGGCACCACTGACCCTTTCAGCAAATAGGGAGGAAAACAGGCAGGTCAAATGTGAAGTAGATGAGATGGGTCAAGTGTCTCCTCCCCGGGACTGCTGTTCTCAGGTGGGAAAAACCTTTTAGGAGGAGGAGAAAATGACTATGCTGATGGAAGGGATCCCCCTGCCAACAAGAGGACCACACACACAGCTTTAGAAGAGGACTGCTGACTACAGATCCCAAGCAAAGGCTGGATCCACCCTGTTATGATGACAAACATGCCAAATCCTGACTTTTTCTGGGATTTAAGGGTATGTGGTATTCTCAAAACCTCTCCCAGACCAGCTCAGTCCAACAGAAGGGGCCAGTTTGGAGGTCCATGCTGAGCAGCATCAGCTGTGCCCACCGGCTCTCGTGGGCTCTGGCACCTGAGCACGGCACAGCATCAGACTCCTGACACTGCTGTAAGAATCTGACTGCTACAGCATAATGCATCATGTCCTTTATAGCCCAAATGACTCCTGATTGCTTCCATATGCCAGGCACACCACGTCCAGTGGGAGCCATCACAAGCAAACATTTGTAATCAGAGCTGTCCCAGGGTCCTCCGGAAAATCTGAGTCAAGGCACGTGTCTTTTGTTCTGCACCAGCACTGCTAAAGGAGAAAGCAAGGCCCAGGCTCAAGAGTGACTGGGAGGAGAGAAGACAATAACACCCTTTGTAGAGATGATGTAAAACAAAGAATAGTGAGCAAATTCCGTGGATAATGGAAAGATTACCTCATAGGTTAACAGGCAGGTTAATGGTCTGTGTGCTTTTCTCTCAGTGATGCATCATTGGGTGAGACACTTGGGCAGAACCAGAGAAAAGGAGGTAGAAGAGACCACCCCATCTCCCCAAATGAAATCATGAAATACTGCCAGATGCCAGTTATTCCACCTCCTCCTGGAGATAAGTGGATGGATGAGTTTTTCTGTGCCAAATACAGCTGCACACTTGGGTTACATAAGGTTAGATTCTCATTTGCTTCAGAGCTAAAGAACTCCATGGCAGGACTGCTTTGCCTTTCAGTGACCACAGCAGCAAAACTCTCCCACATCCACAGCTGAGTCGTGTTTTCTTTGGAGACATACTAAGCTACTCTGTTATCAGAAAAGGCAATGATGAGACCATACTGCCGTGCCATAAACTCGTTCATTTTATGTCAAGAAGGCCATTATTCAGCCAAGATGACAGCCTGAACTCTAATCACCCGAGTTAAGCCTTCCCAAAATTTTGTCTTTGTAGAATTAAGGGGAGGGGGGCTGGTTGCTTGTTTTTACAATATTGCTTCTCCTTTTTATTTTTTTTTTTCCTGTAAAGACAGTTGGACATAAGGAAAACAATGGTACATGCACACAACACGGTACATCCAGAAATACATCCTCCTGAAGTACAGAACTTTCCTTCTTAGGACAAAGTCATGTGAAGTACCAAGGCAAAAAGCTGTGCACAGCCAGGACTCCTGGTTTGCCTCCCTCCTCCCCACACCAACACCAGACACGAATCCTGATGGCCAGGTGTCACAGCTACACCAACCCAAATCTGCAGTGAAGAACAGCATGTTGCTATAGATCTAATTACAATCTACATTGGGCCGTAAGAGAAACACACGAGATGATTTTCTTCTCTCTGTTCTTGACCCTGCAGATCCAGGATGAGAGCTGGCCCACAGCTCTGATCCCGCAGCCAGGACTGCTCAGGGAATCTTTGCACTGACCCCGGGTGTTGTGATGGTCCGTGCTGTGGGCCAGCAAGTGTGTCCAAAAGCCCAGTCTGGACTACAGCAAGGGAAAAGATTCCCTGCTCCTGCTCTACAGCCTGGCAGATAGTCAAGCATGCATAACCTTAATTATCTGCTGACTGCATCTTTCAAAAGAATGTCCCGAGGCTGCTCACACAGATTCTTCATGCAACAGCTACTTGAATATTATTGTTTGCAATTTTAGACGTGGAATTGGCCTGCAAGTCTGATTAACTTTCCTGGTGGAGTCATCAGAGTGTTGGCTAAAGCTGACACCTCTTTCCTTTTATTTGTTTTCCCTTCCAAAGCAAACAGATGGAGATGAATTTTACGTTCTCTCCAATATCCATCAGCTCTGGGCTGCTTTTTCCCCCTTTTTTATTTCTTAAATCTAGGCAACATTGAGCCTATCACGGAGACAGACAGGGCTAAGTACTAGAAGACATCTGGTACACACTTCATTACAGCACTGAGAGCTATATAAGTATATATAGAAATGCAATTAGAATAAACCATCAGGGTTTATATTTACATGGCACTTTTCATTCTTAACATCAAAGTGTTTTAGAAAAACAAATATTTCTTAGGGGGTAAAAAGCTGAAACAATTCTTAACACATACACACGTGACACCCACACCATGGACTCTGACATCCCCCATCTGCCATCTGCTTCTCCCACCCAGCACCCACCTCCACAGCGGGGTCTTTGGGGAGACCCTGTCTGGCACTCAGGGACTTACGTGGACTTCCCGCAGATCTTCCTCTGGTACCACTGCTTGCAGTTGGTGAAATATTTCCTGTTGGTGCCGATCAGCTTCTGCACCGCACACACGTTGGGGCTGCAGGGAATGACAGAGCACAAGAGGGTCCTGTAAGCCTCCCTCCTTCCAGTGCTGACCCCCAGCACGGAGCCAGACCCCACCTGACAGTGCCTGGAAAGTCCTGCTGCAATTGCAAGGGAGGAAACCTTGAGAGCTCCAAGTCAACTTGCTCAATTTAGGCTTATAGTGACCATCATTAAGTGGAGGAAGCAGCAAAAGAGATCTCTCTTGACTCTGCCAGAGCATCTCTTTCTTCACTGAGTGCAAATTCTTGACTTTTTTCCATGTTCTACCTCTCACCAAAACATAAAGAAATCAAGTAAAAATACTTCGGTCAGAATTTCCATGGTGAACAGCTACTTAAAATTTGGGATCACAGCTAAAACCTGAGAAAGTTATGCAATAATACAAATCCTTCCAAAAGGAACCATTATTTTATTGTCTAGGACATAAAAAAGATAAGACAGATATTTATCAGCCTACAGACTTGCACCAAACCCAGAAATTTTGCCATAGACTCAGCAAATTCTGGACCTGGATGCTGAGCTGAATGAGGGGAAGAGGAGCAGTGGCACTGCCCTCCCCTGTTTCAACACACCAGATATGACAGCACAGATCAAGAGCAGCTGTATCAGCCCACGAGGTACCAAGTGCTCCTGCTCAGCCAAAAAACCTGGTGGTTGGTGTTCCACATGCGAGTAACCCTGCTGAGAGCTGACTGCAGCCCTTCAGCTTTCTAAGAAGTGGTATCACCGTGAGCAGAGATGTGGTCAAGCTGGAGCTGGGAGTTTCCTTGCTGCTGGTTTGGCCAGCACAGCATTTCCCTGCTCTGCCTGGCTCACCGTCTCTGTGGTTTGTGGCCAGCAGCCCTGGTCACGTGTGTTGGCAAAACATGGTCAGCACAAGAGATATGATTTATGGATCTGGGTTGCAAGGCCATCAACTGCCTCTGGGCTTGACCAGAGGTGTAGCAAATGCCCAAGCAAGCTGAGGATGCTTAGCCCAGCCGAGGCTGGATTCCCAACAGCAACACCATGTCCCAGTTGCAGCAGCATCACCGAAAGTATGTACAGTGTTGGCTGCCAAGTAGATGAAAGGAAAACAAATAATTAAGCAAAACACATAAATCATCACTTCAGCCTGTCAGAAGTGCTCTGTGCTGTCCAAGGCAGAGTTTTCATTTGCACAAACCAAACCCCGAATGGGGCCTGGAGATGCTCTTGTGAAGGTCTTGTTGATCTGCTCAGGAGAACAGGCAGCAGCCTGTGTCCCGCTGCGTTTGACCGAGGCGCTGCCCGCTTGCCCCCCAAAATGAACAAAAGCAGAGTTTGCAGCCCAACCAGCAAGTCCTCCTGCGGCCGTGCTCGCTTTTCAGCGGCATCCTGAAACGGGCCAGGCTGCCATCATTAGCATGAATTAACCTGAGGGTCTCCTATACCCTGGCTGACTCCTGTGCCAGCCTCCGCGGGAGCCTGGCTTGCCTTCAATGAGCCTTTGTTGGTGCGGCTGCCGCAGAGACAGCATCCGACCCTGCGTGTCCCAGGCACCTTCATCCTGCCCCGAGGGGAAAGAGAGGAGCTGTGGGGACTCAGCTTATCGTTTCCCTCATTACTGCCACATCCAGTAATGGTAGTTTGTTTCTTCATGAAAGGATTTCGTTCAGTTTCTGTATATAAGGCAGGGAACAAGGAGCAAGAACCTACTGAAAAAAAAGTTAGAAATCACAAAACCGAAATTTCAGCTGGTGCAAACTGGCCCAGACTCAGCAACTTCCAAGCCAAATCATCACTTAGAGAGACGTCTGTGCTCTCTGACTCAGCCCACCTTGGCCACCCGGCCCCCGCCGTGCCGAAATATGGTTCCAATTACATCGAAATTCCAAACCTTGCCTCGATTTTAGCGTCTGGCTGACGGCAGTGGACAATCCCTCTAATATTCATCTTGACAAGCCTGGCTACTGAAGGACTTGTTTGATCACTTCCCCCGCATCCCCAGGAGCAGCCTGCCAAGAAAACCCTTATGCCTCCAGGACAGTATTGAACTGCCTTGTTCCCTCCTCCCTGCCTGGGACTGCAGCTCTGTGGGGCTGCTCCTCTCTCCCTGACTTATGGGGGAAAACTTTTTTCCAGTTTTTCCTCAGGGTGGAAAAATCCCCGCTCGGGACTGCGTTATCAATGATTCCCGCAGGCACACTGTAGTAGCGGCTCCCCGCATTGCATGTTCTGGTTCCTTGCCCAGTCTGGCTTAAAATGAATTTGTCAACACTCTTCCCTCTCCTCGTTGGAGTTCATCACCTCTGCCATGCCGTTCCCAGCCAGCCACGCTGACTCTAGGATAAAACTGCCTATTGTTCCCCTCCAGCCAAAGCCTTTTGCTTGGCAGCAGCAGCTGGGAGCTGCTGGGACAGGGGCTGCCCTTGGGAAGAGGCTGAGAAGGACTTAATGCACAGCCCCAGATACCTGCAAGGACTGTGGCCACCGAGCTCCCCAGCATCCCGTTGTGCCCACAAAGCTGTGTGGGTTTGGGGAGAGCACTCCCACATTTTCGTCTTCAAACGTTAATGTTGCTTATACACTTTTCAGCTCCTCTCACTGACTTGAGCCGGTTCATTTTAAAAAAAGTTGATTAAGACGTACAAGTTTTGCTGTAGAGCCAAGCTCTGCCTCCCAACTCGCTCTCGGCTCAATGGGGGCATTGATGGTGTGGGGGATGCTCACAGCAAAGGGTGGCAGTCCTGGTTGCACATCCCTCTGGAGCTGACTCCTGCAAGCAACACAACATGCCCCACATCCAGGATGTTTTTGGCTGGTTTTGTGTTGCTGTATCTCTTTGGCACATCATTAATCAATGCTCAAGAGTCCGTGTACGTTCAAAAATTAGCTTGGTATAAATCACTCTCTCCATCAGAATGGGAGCAGAGAGCAAAGAGCTGTGGTCAGCTACACTGGGTTTATATCAGCTCAGATGGAAGTTCTGGCATTCTAGTTCCTGGTGTCTTCCAAAGAGCTCAGGCACCAGAGTGGACCGCAGTCACACTTGGCCAGTGCCTCTGTTAATTGTGCAGAGAATAACACAACAGCTTCTCTCTGCAGAGATGAGTGCACTGATTTACACCAGGACTGCCCTAACTCACTCAGCCTCAGCAAACTTCAGTCTCAGGGCTATCAGCAGAACTGTCTACTTAAGTTTCATATCACACAGCGATGGTGAACAAGATTCACTGTATTTCTATGTAAATCACTGCAGTTCTGGCATTACTGACCTATTACAAGTAGACATCAGCTCAGAATTTGCCTGTTGGATTGTGTACCTGATCAGACATACAATCAGCACATCCCTTGTCATAAACTCTGACCTGGATCCCTGCCAGAGAATGTCTCAAATTGCAATATTTAAATCTTGGGAGGTTTTTTACTTAAAGCATTTCATGACCCTGCTTCCAGCAATGCACTTAAACAGAAGCTTCAATTCAATCACTGTCACCATCCTGAGAGATGGAAGGCAGCTGAAAGGTCTGTCATCCTTTCACCATTCCTAATTCTTAATAAATTTTAGAAATAGTGGGAACAACTATTAACTTTGGGCTAGTTTTCTAGCTAGATTCTGCCTATTAATGAAGACTCAAAGTACTCACTCTATAACATGCTGTGTATCAAAGCAAGAGAGGTCTACACGTGTTTTTCAACAGGCCTTATCTTGTAAGGTTTATGAGCAAACAAGTGATTATTTTTGTCAAGAAAACTTCCAAGACTGACTGGGGTTTCCACTCAAACAGTACGTTTGTGCTGACTCCACAGAGACACTGAAGAGATTTTCCTTTTTTTTCCCCTGCAAATTCATGAAAACGAAAATTCTTCCCACAAAATCTTTAATGGTTCAAAATTAATCAGGGATTTTTATCCCCTTTTCCTTTAAGGGGGATAACCTGATAAAGAAGCATTGAAAGGTCTGAACTGACATCTGCATCATTAAGTTTCGTGATGGAAAAGGGGAAAAGTTATGGAAAGGAAAAAGTTACCCGAGGATGAAAGAGAAAGAGGTGCAAGAAGCAGTGGTTACCGAGAGCTCCCCGCGGTGCCCGCACGGCCCCGGCTCGGCGCCGCCTCCGCGCCCGCACAAAGACCCGCGGGGCTGCGCGGGACGGGACGGGCGGCTCCGGGCGCATCCCGCCCGCTCCCGACGGCAGTGGGGCGAACGCAGGGGAAAAAAGGGCTCTAAAGAGTTTCCCCGCTGCGTGCCCTCCCCGTCCCCGTCCCCGCGGGACGCCGCTTACCCGTGCTGCCGGCCGCGGA
>VWZT01005326.1:749299-798776 GCA_013397055.1 Pachycephala philippinensis | reverse complement strand
CCCTTTGGTGTGAGGGTCTGTTTGAGCCTGGCAGCTGATAACCCGGGGCTGTGGTCTCCACTCCGAAGGTGCTAAGCTGGATTCCTCTGTGAATGTATTCTTCTTCCCCCAGCCAAGACCTGAGTCACTTTATCTTATTCCATCAATGAGCAGTTCAGGGCCTTAGTCAGCGTGTGGTGGTCTTCTCTGCAGCTTTTGTATGGTTTTGCTATAATAGGCAAAAGTCCTTCATGAAGCTGTTTTAGCCATAAGTTATAACATTTCAGTCTCTGACACCAGGTTGCTCAAAGTCCCATCCAACCTGGCCTTGAACACTTCCAGGGATGAGGCAGCCACAGCTTTTCTGGGCAACCTGTGCCAGGGCCTCCCCACCCTCACAGGGAAGAACTTCTCCCTAATAGCCCATCTAACCCTGCCCTCTGTCAGTTTAAAACCACTCCCCTTTGTCCTGTCCCTCCATGCCCATCTACAGTTACTGTTTGTTTGGTCTCTCCTCTCTGATTAAAGGTGAAGATACTGTTGTGGGTCTTGTTAGGTCTGGCCCAATTAATCTACACTGAGCAGTGCTGAAGTGCCTTCCCCGAGCATTTAAGCAGGGTTGTTGCCCTGAGTTAGATGGGACAGGCACCCCCTGTCCTGTCCTCAGGGGCCTCGGGTGCGCTGGCCAAAAAGGCCATTACACACAACATTCTGCTTCCTTTTAATATATCATTGTGATGGAAGGAATATGTGCTTTATCTTCTCTTGTATAAACAAAACTATTCTCTTACTTCATCGTAAAAGCTTGCAATTATCTTCCCACATTAGATACTTTGAGTAAAGTCTTTTTAAGAACACCTCTCTGTTGCTGTTGCTCTCTCATTCGCTGACAGGCACACACACAAAACAAACCCACTGAATCTCAGGAGTAGAGCTATGGGCCAAGCTGATATCTCCCCATCTGTCTTCTATTTTCCCCTCCTTCCCACTGCCCAGTATTGTAGATATGTGATACCGTAGATTTACAGAGCAGGAAGAAGTAGCTATTCAACTTTCAGGGAATAATTCAGTGTCACTTATTCATATCATCCATGTATATGAAAAATAAAAAAGAGAGATCGAAAACAGCTCCCGCAAGGCATTTCTAGCTCTCACATGTTCTCATTTTATTCCTTATCCTGCAATTTATCTTCTTACTTTCAGCAAGCCAGCAATGAAGTAGAAAACCCCTAAGAAATCTTATTCTGACATACCTTTCTGGGGAGTATTCATTTCCATGCATAGCTGTGTAAGCCATGGAGAAATCTGTGCCATCACTGGAGAGCAAACCACTTGACGAGCAGAGTCTGAAGACCTTAAAACAGATAAAAGCAAGTTTTTTCTGGCCTGCTCCATCTGATTTAAAGGTCTGATAGACGCCCAGCATCAGCACAGTAATCTGCTGAGGTTGGCCCTAGGCCATGTTGTAATGCAGGAAGGGAGCAAACGTTGGAGCATCCTGAGCCAAATTACAACTGACTGTTATTTTGGGACGCTAAGCTTTGAAATCTGAATTCATTTAGTTTATTATGATATATTGGAACTTCCTTAAAAAAAAAAATAAAGGAAAAAACCGAACAAAACCCAAGATACTCATTAATTCTGGTTAAATAGAACAGGCAGAAGAAGGCATTGCCTGCCAAAAAGATACACAAACCCCATTATGTCAATAGACCATCTCGTCACCGGAGGTGCGTAGCCAGAAGGCTGCTCCTGTTGGCCTGCAGACTCTGGATGAAGTTCAGCTCCCTGAAAACGTGACAAAACTCTGACTTCAAGGCCAGCCTCAAAAAGTCCCTATGTGGCTTAGAACAATAATTTCAGATGTTCACATTTTAGAATGCTACACCCACCGTGGCAAGGTGGGCATTGCCCACAGACCATGGGGCCTCTGCATAGCAATTTCTCAATGCATTCCATGTGTTATTGAAGCAAAGAAAAGGAGCCATTAAATCACGAAAGTGCCAGCACATTCCCTACTGTACATTTTCCAACATATTATCCATACTTCTGAAATAATCCCAAGGGTTTGTCCAAGCCCTGTGGGTTCTTGCCGTTAGGAGCACATTAAAAATATTTAGAATCATTAAGTTCCAGGAAGTCAAGACAAAGCTAGAGAACAACAGAGTGTTTCTCAGGGCTGCCCTGCCTTGTTTGAGTCACACCTTAAGAAGAGATGCTGCACTTAAGAGAAGAAATAGGGCTTGAAATAATAACGAGAATTAAAAAATGATTGGTATCTGTTACATGAAGTATTTGCACATCACTGATATCCTAGTTCTGCAGAATTGTACAAGTGTTCAATAAATGTGTCAATGTGGCCTTCTGGCACTTAGGGACATGGTTTAGTGGTGGGCTTGGCAGTGCTGGGTTAATATTTGGAAGTAATGGTCTTAAAGGTCTTTTCCAACCTTAATGATTCTGTTCTCTACAGACCTGACACTGGAGAGGCCCTGCACAAATAGGAGGGAGAAAACTGAGAGATTCCCCTCTTGGTTTCTGTAACAGCTTGGAAAGATGTCACTGGCCTCCTCCACATTGATCCCTACAGGGCTGGACTGTGCAGGTACAAGAGCAAAACAACCCCACTCGATGTGCTCTCCTGCCTTGCATCACCATTGGCAGCAAAACACCTCCTCAGGCTTTCCTGCCGCTTTGACACTGCACACTGAAGGTGATTCTACACCTCACCAGCTCCTTCATGTCTGGATTTCACCTTTTCCTTCTCCTTCCTCAGACACAGACATCCCATTAACTACTGTCTGCTTTGGAGCTGCATGCTAAGCAGAGCTTCCCCCCAGTCCATGATGCACATGCACCTAGAAACCCCAAAACCATATGGACACACACTTCTCAGTTAGATATCGCACGTCCATCATCACCATGAGGAATTCTGGGGGGCATATGCCTTAATTTAGTTGCAGTGGTTTTCTAGTTACAGCTGAATAGATAAAGTGACAAGGCTAATGATGTTTCTAGGAGGGAATGGTTTAATATAATCTGCAGCACTCACAGAGGCTCCTTGATAATGGGCCAGGCAGAGCTGGAGTGGTTTGGATCCATTTCCTCACCACTGCTAGAACAAATGTTGCAATATGTGTTAGGAGGGTTGAATGGAAAATAATTGCCTTCGTTGTGCAAGTTCAGTGTACAGACATATGTTCCTGGATAAAACACTTTTACAGCCAGCCAGGTCCATGTCGCTTATTTTCCGTAAAATATGAGGAGCAGCATTTTCTACAGGTTTCAGTCAAGTATTTGAAGGAGGCACGCGCTGATTCGTCCTGCAAAACACACGCACATTTCTGAGCTCACATGCACGTAGGTTTATGGCTTTTTACAAGGGAGGCAGCTGTGGGAATAGGTCTTGTAGAGGATGTCTGAACATGCACCAGGACTTTGGCATAGCCAAAGCAGTGAGAACCTGGAGACATGGATTTTATAGGAGACATAGCACGTTGTAAAGCAAGACATCTTGGGCTAAATCCAGTTCCTCTTCTTTAGGCAAACTGAGCTCTTGATTTCAGTGGGGCTTCTCACTCAGAAAGGGTCAACAAACTCAGCTTTGGGCATTGACAGGAAGAATCAGAGGAGTGATTTCTTTGGTGTGATGCAATAGGAGTTTGTATTCCCATTAGCCCCAAGTGCCTGGAAATCTGGAATTCAAATGAAGCAAAACCTCACTACAAATAAAGATTTTCTTAAAACCAAAGTAGTTTCCACCACTGCTTTTAAAAAGCAGAGTTGCCAGCTACTGAGAAAGTGAGTAAGTGATGCTCTGGCCTGGGAGGATTCCAGTAGGATTAGTCTGGCAGTTGTAACACAATCAAGACCGACTAATTTCTTCATTATTAGTTTTTGATTTTTCTAAGTCTGGTTTTCACAATGGTTTGGCACTGTCCACACTCATCACTCTCCAACTCTGAAGCTGGCAAGCAGACACATTTGCTTCTTGTATTATAGCCCAGGGATGGGCTGATTTACACCAGGAGCCCGGCGTGCCGGCAGAGCCGGGAGAAGCGGGAAGACAACATTCCCTCCTCCAGCTGCTGCAGCAGAGATGCTTCATCCATGAGCAGGAACAAATATTTATCAGATGGGCTTTCCAGTCATATGGTCCTAATCCTTGCAGTAATGTGAAACTCCCTGGATGAGGTCATGGCTGTTGAATCCCAGACTCTCCTGTTTTTCTAGAGGCCAGGTCAGGTAGGTGGAAGATGAAGCACACTTATCCCTGCCTGGGGCTGGCCAGGAAAAATCCACAGTGGTTTAGGGACATGATGTGCAAATGCACACCCATGAACACACACAAAGTCTTGCTCCAGAGCACATCAGGGCTGCCAGCGTTGAATTTCCAGCACCAACTCTGGGCACCTGTTGCTCTAACTTTTCAGAACTTGTCAAAATCCAATTGGCAAATTCCCTGAGAGCTCTTTTAAGCAAAAACCCTGCTCAAAAGTGAAGAAAATAGTATGATAAAATATTTTTTAGAGGTCATTTAAAGGCTCTCTGAGCTGATTTCTGCTGGGAATACTTGTTTAGCTGGCTAAGGTATCTTTGTTTTGCTCATTAGCTTTCACTGGCCTTTGGTGATTTACACTTTAAACTGAAGAACCAGGGAATTCCCTGACCATTTTCCCCCAGTGACTGTTAGAATCCGAAATTGTCCAAATTAGGAATTGTATGTGAATCCTACTGAGGTCTGAGCTCATGGGTCCTGGACAGACCCTTCTTATTTCAGCCCAGATGGTACTAAAAAAAGACCATCTTAAAGCCATGAGACATCCAATGGTATATTTTAGGAATGCCATGCTTAAGATAATGGTCCAAATAGTGTGTCATACTCAGTGAAACAACGTAAAATATGTTGCTCACCAGTACACAATGTATAGCAGCACCGTGTCTAGGCATGAGGTTCTCTTGAGCAGGACTGAACCAAGGGAAAGAGCACAACCAACATATTGTGCGCGGCATTTACAGCTGGAAGGTTTCCCAGACCTCAGACAAGACGAAATTTGAGTCACTCTCAGAAGAACCTGACAACCAAGTAGTCAAGGAGATTGTAAAGGCAGATCATGTCCCTTATTTTGAACCAGACTTTAGCTGTGCAATTTTCTGTAAGACTGAGTGATTTCTGAGCATGACTAACCCAGAGCAGCCCCTTTACCTGCAGCCACGCTCAGGCCTCCCACAGACGAGGTGAGTCCCAACCATCAGCCACCACGTTTGGCTCTGGGAAATCTCTCTGCCAGTTGTTTCCATAACTCTTCTTTCTTATGTCACATGAAGATGAAACCAACAATTAAAACCTCTGGGTCCTCGTGTCTCTCCCCCAGGTCTGCAGCAGTGGGAGGGAGGACTCCCACGTTTGTCTCAGGTCAGCAGTGGGGTCTGCTGGGGTCACGCTGTTGAGCAGATGCACAAGGTCCAAAGGCAGGATCACAGGCTGAGCCTCAAAAGTACTCACAAAATCTGGGTGAGAGTTTGTAGCAGGAGGTGGTCTGGGGCGTAGTTCAAGCTCTGCTCACCACCTCTGCATGGAAACATCACTGAGCCCCAAACACTCCATCCAAGAGGGGAAGGTGGCTGGGGAGTCAGAGAGGGGAGAGTCCCTGAGCCTCCACTACCCTGCAGAAACCCACACCCTGTGGATCTGCACGTGTTTTGCTTTTGGCACACTGTAGTTAACTCCAATAAATAACTGGAGAAGGGAAAAGCAAGAGAAAGTGGTTGATGCTGCAGAATGGGGTTGTTTACCCTCTTCCCTGAGCAGGTCCTTTATTTATTTCACATGTGGGAAGAATCAGCCCTTGGATCTTCAGTTTTCTCCTTCCACCTCATTCCCTTCGAATCCATCAGCCAGGGAGATTAGCAGTGTCACAGGAACCAGACATTTCTGCTAAATCCCTTCCAGATGTCCAGAGCCACAAACATGTCAGTCACTGACAAGAGCCTAATGACAATGGCTCCCTGTTCATTACTGATGGCTACTGTTTCCTGGCAGAAAAGCTTTTTCTGCCCTGCCTCCAGAAGCAGGTTTTGCAGGGAGGGTGTTTTCTTCCTTCCCCAGAAGCAGGGCTGCTGTCTGATGGCTCATGGAGAGATCCCCATCCCAGCTGGTGTTGACAGCTGCCCTAGGCTCCCCCAGAGCTGCTGCTGGAGCACTGGCACAGGGCACCACATTGCACTGGCATTTTAGGATCTGTGGAGAGGAAACAAGTAGCAGGTCTGTCTCCTGCCAGTGGGGTTTGACAACCCTAGGCTGTGAGGTTCTCCAAAAGTTTGGTGGCATTACACAGACATCTTCTGTGTTGGCATTGCCAGCCCCAGGGAGCCAGGTAGGAACTCGAGCAGGCACCGAGGTCAGGATGGCTTTGGAGAAAACAAGCAGGTGGGAGGGCTGGGGGGGAGCAGTTCAGGGTAGAACAAGGAAATCTGACTCTTCCCTCTACCCAAGCAAGGAGAGCCGTGTGATGGTGTTCTTGTCTTGCTAATGGAGAAGGCTGCGTGCTCTGTGACAAGGGGCTCCCTCAGGCACAGAATGCAACAGGATTTTGGTTCCAAGCCTGGCTGCCAGGTCCTTTCCTTTGCCCAAAGACATGTCATGGTTTTCTTGACCTGTTGCAATACATTAAATTTCATAACTTTCTTCAATTGCATTTTGATCAGGTTGTGATTGCTGTGTTGGATTTGTCTCATACTCCCATCTCCACACAAGCTCCAGAGGTACCTTGTCTAGCTAAATTATCCTCAAAAAAAAAAATTAATACTATCCATTGTGGAGATTCTTGAAGGTTATATTTTTCCCTCCTTTCATCACAGTTAATGGATAGAATTTTAATAGTACAGCTGGACAGGAAAGACCATTTCTTCCACGGAAAGTGCCAGTCTCCCTACTGGGATGGGCAGGGAGGACAGACCGATGCAACATCCTTCGCCATGCTCCCAACCACACCACCACAAGGAAATGTTATTCAGCAGCTCATCCCACCTTGGCACAGAGACTGCAGTGAGATGCCAAGCCAGAACTTGTGCTGAAGTCTCTGAGAACTGCTCCTTTAGTGCAGCTTCTTATTAACATGACCCTACTTGGGGAGATTTCTTCCTTTATCCTTTGAATTATGAAAACCATTCCAAAACTTGATCCCCATGAAGGCTGGGCATTGTGTCAGCTTTAAGAAGCTGAAAATAGTGATGGGTTCTTTGCAGTGAACAGAAAAACCCACTTGGAGTCTGTCATTTGGATTTATGAATATGAAGTCTGCTCTTTTGACATAATCTTCTTGATTTAAGCTTGTGGTTTCTGCACAGTTTCCATTAAAATTAATGTAAGTCATCTGAGCAAATCTCTTCCAGGTTGACAGGATGAAATGTTCAACTCCTGGAGATTTATTCCTGGTTTATGGGCTTCAGCGCTGACCTGTGCAGGAGCCAGCCCACAGCCTGTGCTGGAGCTCTACAGGACCTTCAGTGGCAGGGTACAAGGTGCCCAATCTGGACACCCAAAGCACCTGGGAATGTTGGCAAACACCTCTGGAAACTGCTCCTGAGTGCAGCCTTGGAACAAGCACCAGACATTTGCTAGATAAACCAAAAAGTCAGCCCATGCTCACTTCTTTGTGCTGCAGAGATGTCGTGGGTTGAGATGTTCTGCCTGGTGTAAAACCAGCTTCACCACCAGCATCACTTCCACAGCAATGTACCATAAATGGGTGAAGCAGGGAATAGAGCAACTCAGCAAAAATCCCAGACGACAAGGTTTGGTTGCAAAACAGCCCAACCATGTGCTGTAAAAGAACACAGATATCTCCTGAGAGACATTAGTGCCTCATTTTAACTCAAATCCACTAGTTGTGCAGAGGATAGCTCACATCACATCCATTTGAAAAGCAGCTGGAGGCTGAACCCTTCCCAGATTCACGTCAGCCAGGGGAGCCCAACATGGCCAACATGGCTTGGAACCAGTCCTCCAAATTTCCTGAGATAAAACCACTAGAAGATGTGTCTGTGTAACAGTGAGCCCACAAGTGCTGACTCAGCTCACTGCCTCTCACACAGTTCCCAGTGATGATTTATTTCCTTTTTTCTCCACTTGTATCAGATCCTTTGCCTCAGGAGAGGACCGCCGGCTCTCTCCAAAACAAGATCTCAGAAGCTGGGTCCTTCATGTTTTCCCTGAGGAAATTTGGGGAAACCTGTCTTCCAGACCCCTCTCCCTACTTGGAAGATGGGTTTGCTTTCCATCCCCCCACCCTTTCCCATGCTCCCTGTTCCCTTCTGCAATGCCCTGGGGAGTTCCTTCATAGAAATTGTTCCTTAAAGCAGATGGATATAAAGGAAATCTCACCAAACCCCAGAAACCTGCAAAACTGGGGTCCCCTGTGCTAATATAACAGCATGTCTCTTTTTCCTTGAGCCCTGTGCATCCCCAAGCCTGTACCCACCAGACCTGCCACCTAATGCCTCCCAGTACCTCCCTCCTGTCCACCTCAGGCTGCCTCCACACCCTCCTCTTCCTCCCACAGCTCATCTCGGTGATGGAGACTTTGGACCCTGACTGCAACTCTCCTGAGGTGCAGACAAGTGTGGTGGGCAGCACAAGTGTCACCTTATTCCTCCCCCACGAAGGACGAAACCATGCAGTTCTTTTCCAGTCAGGGATATGGTTGGTCCAGAACCCCCAGGCACCCCCAGGCACCGGCTCCAGCCTGGGGGGCGAGGTGGGATGGAAACACAGAGATGCTGAGGGGAAAAGGAGATAGGTTAAACCGGGGAGCAGAGAAAATGTTTAGCTTTGAGACTTGTAACAGTGGTTATTCATTTTCCAGTAAGTTTATACTGCTCTCAGCCAAAATAGTCATTGCAAAAAAATGGCATTATGAGCCCTGGAGGACTTACATGAAGTGTTTATGTCAGAGCACTCATGTGTGGGAAGTCCTGCGGTGGCTGTGATTGCTCCATGGCCTGAGGACAGCCTGAAAATGGGGACCACTGTCCCCAGGAATGGCAGCCCTGGGGGGGCCCTGGCCACAGCCCCCCTGACTTGCACCACACCTCAACACTGAAAACAGGGCTGGTAACCTCCACCAGGCAAAGGTTTTGGATTGCTTGGTTGTAGTAAGAAGAGCCTGAAGTTCCCATATATCCTGATTAATGGATTAATGAACAGCTGCATTAAATAACTGCCAATTACTATTTTTAAACAATGATTAATTAGTTTTTCTCCCTAAAGTTTGGAAGGGTCTAAGTAACCTAAAGGAGGAAAGGAGGATATGGGGCAATACTGATTTCAGTAGGAGGATAAGTCCAGTGCTACCTAAGTACTGAATTTAAACCAAAACTGAGAGAAGGAAGCAGGGTCCATACCTGCCATGACCTATTTATTTCTTGTTGCCCTGGTTTCCCTGCTATCCTTCACTCCTTTGCCTTTTACAGAGCACACACTGAACTATTGTACCATAAAAGCCTTAGTTCAGCAAACGAGAAATATATTGCAGAGTCTGACATAATCACAGGCCATGACTCATCCCATCCTGCTACCTACAGAAGGCTCCTCGCTGCCATCGGGGGCTCCTTTGCAGAGGCGTGGAGGGGACCCGGGGCTGCGGCTCTGGGTGTTACCTGTGGGAGGATGAACTCATCAGCAAGAGCAATGAGAGGATCCAGGGGAAAATATCACAGCTGCTTATTGCTGTGCAACATCTGGAATTAACCTGTTCCATCAAATTGTCACCTGCAAGCTCTGGCCAGGCCTGAGCTGCCCGTGCTCACCAGACTGTAAATCCTGGGGTAATCCCAGCACTCAGGAGCCCCAGCACTGTGAGCTGGGGATGCCTCACTGGTGCTCACAGATCCTCACGCACTAATCACAGCTGAGCACCTGGCCCATGCACTGCCTTGGGCATCTTCACCGAGGGTTTTTCGTATTTTCCAAGTTAGAATTTGACTTTCCTGTTTCGTCTGCCTGCTGGGAGAAGTCTGGCACTAACATTAGTCCCCAGTTCTATTGCCTCATGTTCTGCTCAGTCTGTAAAAAGCAGAAAAGAAGGAAGAAAGGGTCCTTCCCATTTAAAGGAAAAAAAGAAAAGAAAGGCAGAGTGGGAAGAAGAAAACTCGAAAGAATTGAAATAGTGAAATCTAGTCTGTAAGAAAGTCATCAAGAAAATTTCCTGCCAAGTCATAGCTCCAATTTCTCTTTATCTAGAAAAAACCCTATTTCTCTTCCTTCCAGAGGCTATCACATTTTTTCAGAATAAAAAGCAAATAAAAAGCCTAATGTGAGGAATTTTAGCTAATGTTAAAAACCCTGTAAGCACTTAAATAATTAGACATCTTCACTGGTATTACATGAAGATAAGTGATTCCATACAGTCCAAAGCTGAAACATATTCCTGCTAAGTACCTTAGTCTTAACTGTAGGAATATAGGAATATCATATATAAATCTCTCATAGAAAAATGAAGTGCAGTTGGTTTTGAAGATCAGTGGAGTTGCTGTTTTTGTCTTATTTTATTATGCAAGCATGCCATGCAGGAATTTAGGCAACAAGTGATCCGTGAAGCCTAAAAAATACATTTGTTGGCATTAGAGTAGTAAGCAGGGTTTTTGATCACTGATAAGGTATTATTCGTTCATATACATACACACACACGCATATATATTTTCAACATGTTGCCGTAAATCATGTGGAAACACAGAGCAGATGTCCTGTGCTAGTGGGGCTGTCGTGCCTTGGTTGTGCTTTCCTGGGAGCCGACCCACAGCAGGCTCAGCAGAACATGCCTGATGGATAAAGTAATGGTGCTACTGGAAAAGAACATTTATACATGGGGCTAACCTGGTTTTTTAAACACGAGAGGTGACTTGTCTGCTTCGTCAGCTCCTAGATGAGTCAGACTGTACGCAGATGGTTTCATTAGAAGAGTATTTTCCAGTAACTGGTCATTTGTAATGGTCTGCACATCCTGAGGACAGGTTTCCTCAGCTATTTCCTGGCCCATGCAGGGGGTGCAGCAAACCACGGTCGTGTTTGAAACACTGCTGGACTCAAAAGATGAGTAGCCAGAACAGAACGAGTTAAAAATGACTGGTCAGAAAAACTGTTTAAAAAAAGTCCTGAGGTTTCCATCTTTCTTTCTCAGGGAGAACTGCACATTGAGTGGAAACTGGTCATATTTATCCCCACTGTGCCCAAGCCAAAGGATTTGTGTATCTGCATCCCAAATATTCAGCCTGAGGCAGGATCTAAATAACTGTTTGTCTGAATAAACTGTTTAAATTTTACTTGGCTCACTGCCCATATTTCTAAGGACAACACAGTGACTGCTGCAGAGATTTATTGCTTTGCCATCCGTGTTTCCCTACAGCAGAGGTTGTAGGGATTAAAATAATTCTCTCTATAGGTACATACCAGTTTATGAAAAACTGAGGATTAATGCAACAAAATCCTCAGCAGTAAGAAAGAAAATATAGAAACAAATGCACCTTTAAGCAGCATCAGAAAGCCTGTAGCACAAAGCAATTCCAAAAATATTAATACCTTATAGTGTGCATTTCCTAGATTTTTCCAGTGTAATCTGCCATTGCAGCTTCCAGGTTTGAAAAAACTGGAAAAAACCACCATAACTGAGCATTTGTGAGGAACTGGGCACAACAGGAGACCAGCAGAGAGGTCCAATACAAAGATTGATGTATAGAAAGAGAGGTGATGGACAAATGAATGGGTCACACAGGGCCAGCCCCTCTGCTTGCCAGTTTGGCTCTTGGCAACATTTCCAGCAACGTTTCCTACAGATCTGGGGACCTTCCCTCAGGACATGTGGCTCAGGGGCTGTCAAGAGCACATTCCTGTGAGGTGGAGGGGCAGAGGGACACCCCACCACGGCAGCACTCGCAGCTCAGGGAGAGGCCAATCCAGCGAGGTGAGGCGGGACCGCGAGAGAAACGTGGCAGAATTCGCAATGCCACTGCAGACATTTTCCACATCTCAGAGCAGAAAGTCAGCAGTGAATGAAAAATTAGAAATGTCACATGCCTATGTGTTTGTTTTCTTTAAAAAACCCAAACCCACCAGTTTCTCTGCTGTGCTTGCCAAGGGGCAGCTCTAATTCATCCCCTTGGCCATCTCTGTTGAATTTTCCTCCCTACAATTTGCTAAACAGCAGGATTTCCATGGTTACCACAGCCTGCTGTGGATGGGACTCAAACACACTGGGCATTTTTGCTGGGGGGACACAGACACAACCACCCAGAGCAGTGGGTGCAGCTGAGACCCTCAGTGAGCCCTGCTGAGGGCACAAAGGGGATGTCAGGCACTAATCCAGGCGAGAGGTGATGGGGAGATGGTGCTCTGTCCTTGCTGCTCCTTGTTCTGGGGTAGAGACATCATGTGGCCACCTGCTGTGGCTTTAAACGTTTGGCAAGGCCACAGGGTTGAGCTCTGGGTGCCTGCTCTGGGATTACCCCTTGTACATGCACCAGCATCTCCAGCTAAGGCATCAGCACAGCTCACGGTGGCCAACTGCCAGCATGCAAATATTTTTCCCCATCCTTTTTTTTTTTTGGCATATGCACACATAAACAAACACAGACATATTGCATCAGTGGAGGGTTCATAGGAGGGAATTGCTATGCTAAACTCAAACATTTTTAAAGAAACCAAACCAATGTAATAATTATTTTCCACCAAGAGATCATATATTTTCCTACTTTTGATCTCTAATAAGCTAATTTCAATCAAGAGGTGGTATAATTTCCTGCTTTTGAAGTCTAATGAGTAAATTGCATGGAAACCTCCATAAAGCAGAGAACTCATTAATAAATGTATAGTCTCTTTGTCCAAAACTCCCAACTTTAAATCAAATGCACAACAACCAGATGTTTTTCACATTACTGCATTTCAAGATTTTACTGGAAGTGATCTCATCATACATACTTAATGTAGGTATCCAACTGTGCGTGTTATTCGTATCACGAATCAGACCTTGCAGCTTTAGGACACTGTGTGGCAAACACAGCTATTGTTTAAATTTATAAAATTTATGCTAAGCTTGCCACAGGGAGATGAAGGAGCCCAAACTGGATGCAATACACTGATTTTGATGAGTGTCAGAAGTGAGGAAATTATATCACTCAAATGTTTGAACTTATTGTTAGGAAACACTGAGCCACTGTTTCTGGAAAAGATATTGAATTTAGCCAATCTAGTAAATCAAAGACTTTTCTGTTTTCCTTTGAAGTAGGAAATTAACTGCAAATGCAAAAAAATTGAGACCAGGACAAAGCTGAAACAAGATGCAGTTTTTTCAAGGGGAATGAAAATGAAGGCTCACTTGAAGGGGGAGGGGAGGTGGAATAACTTTTGAGTAGGAAAATATTGCTTCATCATTTCTGAAGAACATATATACAGCTAGGTTAGGATTTGAACTTTTTGCTTGGAAGCACGTTGAGCTGGGGGAACAAAGTTCCCTTCTCTGAAGGGCTGCAGAGCACAGGATGCAGCCCAGCTTGCACACCATGGCTTCAGCTTGCTTTGGTCATTAGGGAAATACCCTAATGGGGTAATGGACTAAATACCCTGTTGGAAACACCCACTGTGGAATCATATTAATTGGTCACCTTTTAACTGCCAGCAAGAGCTGGCTGAAAGTTTTCCAGGACTGTTTATCAGCAGAGCAGAGCAGGGGGCAGCCGTTTGCCCAGGGCAAGCTCACACGTCCTGTTCATTGCAGAACAGCCTGAGCAACTCCTCTTCACCCATGGCCAAGTAAGATTCTGACTGCTCCAGACTGTAAGAAATGCCACAGGAAGGTTTCTCATGGGACTTCATACTCTTTTTGGTTCCTTTTTGTCCTTTGGAAATTTGCTGAAACAGAATTGCTGAGTCCCCCACCCACCATGTCTCCACCCTGACCAAGGGGCCACTGGAGGCAAGCAAGAAGGACGACAAGGAGGAATGGTTTTAACTGCCAGAGGGAAGGGTTAGATCAGATTTTAGGAAGAAGTTCTTCCCTGTGAGGGTGGGGAGGCCCTGGCACACGTTGCCCAGAGAAGCTGTGGCTGCCCCAGCCCTGGAAGTGTTCAAGATCAGGTTGGATGGGTTGGAGCAACCTGGGATAGTGGAAGGTGTCCCTGCCTTTGGCAGGGATGTTGGAACGAGATGAGCTTTAAGGTCTCTTCTAACCCAAACCATTCCATGATTTAATTTGAGAAATATGTGAAAAGATCTCATCTTGCCCTCCATATCAATTCATCCCAACCTGCCCTGACACCACCCTCCTACAGAGATTTGTTCTGCTCTGCTACTGCATTCCAGGCCATCCTCAACAGCAAATGGGAGCTTTCAGCCTTCCACAGAGAAATGACCTCCAGAAATGAAAATGCTGCCCCTTCACATGGGTCAGCTTTGACCCACAGCACAGTAATGGGAAACTGGAATACTGACCAGCATCTGTCTGGTTTCCTTGTTGAGAGATGTGGGAAGTTTACCCAATTTCTCAGACCATTCATTGGGAAGGGGAATTACTCATTTTCTCTTTCTATCTTTCTACCAGGAGAACAGAGACAAGGAGCTGCTGAATTTGTGCCTCTTTACTTGCAGCCAAATCGTCTGACCCCACCACATCTGAGCAGGTTCAGTGGAAACTGTCCAAGCCTGGTGTAAAAACAAGGATCATTTTGGCACATACAAACACAAAGAAATGTCACATTTAAATGAGGGAATTTAGAGAAATAATAGGCTTTTCAAACACATTAGCAAGCCCTTTAGTGATGTCTAGAGACAGCTCAGAATAAATAGATCAATCAAAGAGCCATAAGCAGGAGAGCACGTGGTCCCAGGCTGTACCCAGGCCTGAGCTGATGTCCTTGGCATCACCCTAAGATGTCAGTGCGAGCAGCAGGTCTGAATATGGAAGCTGAACTGCTCAGTGTGGCTCCTGCAGGAATTAGATCACTCTTTGGCCCTCATTAGATCAATGCACACGGCTGCAACAGCAGCCAGGCAGCGAAGGGGGCTCTGCCTGGGCGCACCAGCACACGCAACATTGTCGAGGTCTTGGGTCTCTCTTCCTTTGCAGGAAGAATAAATTTGGTGCATTGCTCACAACACACACTGATATCCCATCAATAATCTTTGTAAGATCTGTAGCTCATTATGAAGAGAATATAGACTTGAATTAGGAGGCTGAATCCAATTAGGCTGCATTGAGTTGCCATGTTCCAGGTCCTAAAGAGACCACAAAAGCCCCACCCCACTGGAGATGTACAGTTTACATGCCAGGTGTTCAAAGAGCAGATTTTGCAAACCCACTGATCATTTCTGCAGCAGTCCTCATTATCCCCATGCCAATTCCTGTCAATCATAACTGCCACTGTGAAATAAATAAGCCCCCAGACCGCTGCAAAGAGGTTGGGAACCTTCTGGAGACTTGGCACTCATGTCCCACTGCTCGCCAGTGGGGGAACTTGGCACAGAAGCTCCTTGCTATGAGAATAGCAAGGCCTTGATCAGCACAGCCTGCAGCATCAAACCCTGGTCTGTAATCCAGGGAAATTACCCTCTGCCCCCTCTCCCTGGGTGCCAGCACACAGAGGCTACAGCCTGCCTGGGCAAGCGTGTGGTGAGGCTGCCCAGCTCTTCCAGGGCTGTTCCTGCCTGACCAGGGGCACAAGGCCTGCAGGCTCTTTGCAGGACTAGTGTTTGGGGTTTTTTTGTTCTTTTGTTCTCCTTCTTTCCCTTTTTTAAATTTAAAAAAGCATGAAACGAGACTTTGCTGACCAAAACTTGACCCCCAGCGGTTCTCTGGTGCAGTTTGGCTGACCCAGGGAGGCAGAGGAATTACTCACAATTGGTTGATGTACATATCATAACCAAGCAACTTCTGAACCCAGTACCACAAGGGAGGGGCTTCATCACTGTGCTATCAGGCTCCTTCTGCCCAGCTGGGAGTATTGCATGGACACTTCTTAAAACTTGTTACTGCGAGGGAAAAAGCTCACCTCAGTCCATAGAGACACTGGGAGGAGCAACTTTTGAGCACTGGGAGAGGTTTCGTACTTGGTGTAAAGGAGAGCTAATTTGCACAGTATTTGCATTTTGAAGGCAAGAGTCTAAAGGTTCAGAGGATCCACTGGATAATGCTCTCCCGTGGCTTATGTGACACTGAGAACTGGTAACATGAGGAAAGAATCCTGCCCTCACTACAAGCACTGGTAACAGCACACCCCAAAAAGTATTACAAAATTGTAACAGTCCCAACACATTTCACAGGTAACGGCTTCATAAAAGCATGTAAGATTAAATATAAGAGGACTCTTATAAACCTCCCATCTGTTGCCTACTGACAAAGGTTTCACACAGTTGAATATCAGAGTGGTTGCTGTATGGACTATAATACTGCTGTATTTTTCTCTAAGATTAAGTAGAGATACTTTTTGTTATCAGCATTAAACAGCTTCAGTTTTCAGGAGGCAAAAGGGCCTTGCAACCAAACAAAAAAAGGATAAAGAGAAGTAAGGGAAGACAACCTTTCCTAAAAGCTGGTTCTGCAGACACAAAAAGCCACTGCACCCTCTGCTGGAGCCTGGTGAGGGGACTGCTCGAGACTGCAAGCAAGCTGCACACATTATGTGCTGTCCTTACAAGAGAAATTAATTTTTCCTGACTGTGTCTTTCCAGTCGTAGAGCACAGATGAAAGCACAACATGGCTCAAAGCAGCTCTCATCCCAATTAGGGATGAACAGTGATGCAAATTGTGCTCTAGATAGCAGGAATTATAAATTCAGTGTCAGCCCCACCTACAAGTTAATTGGGCAGCAGACAAGTTTGCTTCCAGCAATAATTAAAATTAAACATCTTTTTAGCCTAAGTATCCAAAGTGGCTCAGGGACAGACTTGCAGCAGCATCCAGGAGCAAACGGCCGAGATCCAACACTACTGGTTTGGGAACATCTGGGTCAGGAATGCTGCAGAAGGGCCAGGCACCCACCCCTTGCTGCTGAGGAGCACCCACCAATCAGCTGAAAGAGCCCAGGGCATATTCCAGCCTGGAGCAGGTTTTGGGGATCCTCAGGCCCATGTGAGCTGATCACATCCCACTGCTCTTGGTGCGACATGGCCAATTTCTGAGGGGAAACGGAGCAAAACAGAGGCACCATCCAGCTCCAGAGCTGGATAACCATGGCCTGAGATAGAGCACTCCTAGTTCTCCTAATAAACCATTAGTCCACGAGGTTTTCTAGAGCCACGATCTTCCCCATTTCACAATATGATCAACTAATCCAAAGCTGGGTGTCCAAGAAGGACCTTGCAAACAAGCAGGAATTTCTTATGAGAGATGCAGGAACATGCAGGCTACCTGCAGACAACTGATTATTTCTTTAAAGGGGAAAAAACCCTGCCCTAGCCCTCATTGCATCAAAGCACCAAATCCTAGGGATGTTTTAATTAATCCTCACCCACCAGTGGAAGGAAACTCTTAGCAGGAAAGACTGTTTTCAGAGAGAACTCATACAGGAAAGTTATCAGCACAAAGGTAATAAAACCACAGGGAATGATCAGTGAATTTGATGGCACAAGAAGGAGTTATTTACAAACCCTCTCTTAATGGTGAAATGTAGTTATCAAACCTGGAGTACATGTTCAGCAGCAGGGTGCTGATACCACTGGAAGTGGCATTTAAGGTACCACAAAGCAGCTGAGACCCCTCAAATGTATCAAGGGAGACCCTGCTCATGTCCTCAACTCTGAGGGGTTGTTGCCCACAAGAAAGACTTGCTGCTGGATACTCACTGGCAGGTTAAAATTAAATTGGGTGTTTTTTTCTAGAATTAATTTTTAATTAAACTAGAATTTGGGTGACTTCAATAATGCACTCTGGCCCCGGTATTTGTGGCTCTACTGTAGAATGTCTCCTCACTCAGAGGAGCCTGGGCTCATTTTCTGGCTTGTCAGCAAAACCACATCACTCCTCTCTCTCCATGGCTCCCCCCTGTAATGTCAAACACGTAGATTCATCTTCATCTCCAGGCTCCTCACAGCTTGTCCCAACACTGGTGTTCTCCCACGTGCTGTCAAACCATCAACACCCACCTCCAACCTGCCAGCCCTGCTCACCTCCACTGCCAAAGGCAAGCTCCAGCCAGTCCCCTGCTTGGCTGTCTGCAGGAAAGCCTCTTTCCGTCACCCAACTATCCTCCTCATGCAGAAGAGCTCTTCTCCACCACCCAGAAACCCTCCTAGTTGTCCCCTGGAAGTTTGCTCCTCCATGACATGCATGGAAGAGCCAGCTGAGCCCTTCTCCCTGGTGCTGGCCCCTGTGGTGTCCCTGCTGCTCTCCCCGTCCTGTGGGCTCAGCCCTGTGAGTCCTCACTCAGTGTGGCTTTCCCACATCCCTGCCCACGAGGGGCCAGAGGGGCACGATGGGGACACTCAGCCATGGCCTGGAGCAGTGAATCACGGGCCACACCAACAGGACAACAATGTCATGCAGAATTCCAGCTTCTGGCTCTTGTCTTTGCTGTGTGAGTGACAGCTCAACGATGCCTTCCCTTCATTATCTTACCAAGAGACTTTTGTGTAAAACAAACAAATCCAAGCCCTTGAGCCAGCTGTGCTGCACAGCTGGATTCATGAGCCCCAAACAGCCTCAGTTAAGGCACTGCCTGTGGAGGCAGCTCCTTGCTGCTTCCCTCCCCTCTGGGAAAATCAGGCATGAGCAATGGAAGTAGGTAAGAGAAACGACATTTAGACAGATATCTACGTTCTAGCAGTATCAGACTTTTCTACTCTGAATGCCAATGCAAGCTGGTCTTTTTTCTTCATGCCTGCAATCCAGGCCCAGTCTTCTCCCGGGGAAGGCTTGGGCAGAGGCAGGGAGAGAGGCTTCACCATAAATAGCATTTAAACAAGTGGTAATCTTCCCTGAATCAGGACCATAGACCTTGGGAGAGATTACTTGACCTGGAGTCAGCAACTTTCTCCACCAGCACTAAAAATACCCCTGAATGAGCTGTGGAAATGTGATAGCTTAAACATTTAGCAGCACTTTAGGCTAGACAGTGGTTTATAATTGTATGGTTTCCGTTCAGAGACCTGCCAAGAGGCCATTCCCACACAGTCTGTATTTTAGTGAGGACACAGCTCTGCCAGCCCGAAGGTGAGGGAAGAGGTGGTATCTGCCTTTGCCTATCAGCAAAACCAGCCCTTCTGCAGCACCACATTTCTGTCTGCAGCTTTTCTAAATCCATCAACAGCTCCTCTTAAAGGGCAAAAGAAATTCGCTGAACACAAAAGAGTAGCACTCACCACAATAGCTGTATGACTTATTTTTGTAGTCTTCTTTATGTGTTTTCATAATTAGATATCCAGTACATTGCAGTTCTCCACCCTTCTAATGCCAAAGCACTGAGAAGTTGTTTGTGGACTGATCCCAGAAGCTGAGGCACCTGGACAGGAGAGATTTGGGATCCTGGGTAACACAAGACCTGTTTAAGGATTTTGATTTAAACTACTCGAGGTGAAATAAATATCTCTTTCTTCTTCCAAATGAAAGCAAAGGTGCTAGAGCACAACCTTGGGTGGCAGGAGGTGCAGGGATAAACTGATGCTGAAATGAAGGGGAAAAAAAGCAACTTTTCCATTTTGCTGACAAACCTCTGCTATTAAGGCACCAGGTCATCATTTCATGTCAGATAAAGAGCAGAGGAGGCAAGGGACTTTTTCTGCATGACACAGCCCTTCCTCAGCACACACAAAGCAGAAGGGGAAAGTAAAAAGGATCACAGGGCCCCTGAGCAGCCAGTGGCTGCACATCCCAGTGGGCAGATGCTGACAAGCATCCCCATAAACCCCAGCACTGGGGCTGAGCTCCCCTTAACCGGGGAAGGAGCAGTACAGGTGTCAAATATATACACATACACACACAACAGAGACATTTTATCTCTACCTATACACAGACACGAGGATCCAGGGAGGTCGGGACAGGCTGCTCGGTGGGACTGCCTTCCCCTGCTGTCCCTCAGAGGGCAGTGGCAGCCCTGCCACTTTCACTGTCCCCTGCACAGCCCAGTTCATCTCACCAGCACCTTCCTGCTCCGGAGCACAAGTGCTGCCCATCCCTGGTTCTCCAGAGCCCAAAGCCAAGACCTGGCTGGGACCAGGTTTCCACAGGCTTGTCCTGGATGAGCCTTGATGTGCCAAGATGAGCTCTTGCTCAGCAAGTACTTCAGGAGAAAAAAGCATCCAAAAATACTCCCAAACCCAGCAACAGGACAAGAGCAGAGACAAGACCACTGACGGGGAACACGGAGAGTGACCATTAACCCGGTGGGACATGAGGGACATCTCGGGGCTGATGCACCCCAGCAGGACATGGGGCTGTGCAGCTCATCCCTGCCACGCTGATGGGGACCCAGCACCCCAAAGAAATTACTTTCTGCAAGAACCAACAGCCAGCTCTGCACAGAAAACTGTAGGATTTTAAACTGATGGTGGACTAAATTATCAGTGTGGTGCAGAGAGCTGCAAATGGCCCTTGCCTGGGCATCTGGTGGGACAGCCAGAGGCAGCTCTGCCTCGGCCAGGGCAGCACTGGAGGGACAAGTGCAACGTCAGGATTGCACCAGCAACTCTGTTGCTCACATTAACTAATAAAAAACCACTATGTGTTTCTGCAGATTGAAACAAGGCTTTCTGAAGAACCACAAGCCCCTTCTTTTCCACAGGCAGAATGTTTCTAAACTATTTCCTGTGAAAGTCTGCAGTAAAGTCTCTTTCTAAATTACACTCATTAGTTAAATGAGGTTTCATTACCATCCTTTCCCTCAGAGCCCATTACACAAGCTGGATGCTGCATTTCAGGAATCCATTACATGCTAACAACAACATTTCCTTTGAAAAATTATGTTTAAAAGACTTCTTGATGTTATGTCCTATTTTTTTGAAGGTCCAAGATGTTATCAGAGGAGGCAAAAGCTGCCTTTGGACACCACAGTGCCCTCCAGAATGCCCCTCTAGTTCATCCAAATTACTATTTTTATAAGCAGAATTAACAGAAACAATACCTTATTATCCCCATAGACAGTTTTTTGGTTTTTTTTTTTACTAATTCAGACCTTCTTTTATGCACTCTGCAGCCTCTAGGAAATAGAAGCAACACAACTCAGAAGGAAAGTGTGCTGGCACATAGGATTACAGCTTGTCATCTCATATGGTTCATGTGGCATTTGTCACCATCAAGAAAAAAAAAATGGAGGAAAAATAAGACACTGATAAGAGGCATCTGCAGTGCTGTGCCCCAGGGCTTATTTCCTGTCAGAAATTAAACTATAATCTTGCAAAACCTGGATATTTCCAAAACCTGACATTCAGGAAACCAAATCACCCTCTCTCCCTCACTGCAATCTACCCATACCCATGGGTTTCACTCTGTTAGGGTCTCTGTTTAAGCACATTGAGGTCTATCAGGTTGTACTGACTGGTGAATAGAAGAAAACAAGAAAGATCTTGTCTGTTGGGTCAAAAGCCAGAACAGGTTGTGAGTTTTCAGACACCTGTCTTACCAAAAGAGCATTTTTAGCATAAGCTGGGGACTCACAGCCCTTAGAGCATTGCCAACCACTTTAGTCATGCCTTGGTACTTGGTAAAACAGAAAGGAAACTATTATAGCTATTTGCATCCCTTCCATAACAGGGGAAAACAACTCTCCTATTGCTAAGTGACAGACTGCGTCAAGCACTTCCTCTTTAGTGAAAACTTTATTAGATCTCAGCATGGTTACGATTCTGGAAATTGCTTTTAGAGAGTTTTATGAGTTTTAGAGCTAGAATTTAATGCCATTGTCTTTTAAATTTAATCTTACTTGAATTACATTTAATTTGATTGCTCTGTGGTGCTTACTTGCACATGAGCAGTTCACCATTTTGCTACTTATTCACCCCTTTGCAAGCAAAGCACCCACCCTCCGTGGTGTGACCCCCAAAGACAGAGCAGTGGGCATTCGTGCACCACAGGCTGTCCTGCAAAGCCTACAGAGCTTGGGGGCTTTTTTTGTGACTTTTTTTCCCCTTCAGACATACACACTATCTAGGCTCTGCAGCCACAGGTAAGAGAATTGCCTGTGCCTCACACACATCTTCCCCTTTTCTCAGTGTCTCCCAGCACTGTGAGAGATGAGGAAAAATCTATCCTGCCTCACTCACCTCCCACACAATTCCCCCATCTCCTTCCCAGCGAGAGACCCTTCACTGCCTACACCACCATGCCCTTGCTTGGCTTACCTCGTCCTGCTCTACCTCTTCCACAATCCTGCCATCAATGCAAATTAAGTAATTGCCAATCACTGCCACCTGTCTGCCAACAGTTTTCCTGCAAATTTAAAAAAATCCACCTTTGGATCCAGTTAGGAACAAGCAAAAGGTGAAGAAGCTGGTTGGTTATCTGCGTTGCTCCAAGCCTTGGGATGCTGCTCGGACTCAGAATAAGGCTGTGACCCCCATGAAACGCAGTGTGGTGGGTGCAGAGAAGGTGAGCAAAGCATCCACTGCTCTTGCACGGCTCACACAAAACCTTCATGAATCACTCTTTACATCCTTGATCTTTATCTCAGGGTATAGTGCAAAATGTCAGCAAGTAATTTGGTCTTTTCCATGTTTCATTCACTCGGTGTAAAAATCTCTCATCTCAGTTAGCAAAATCAAAGCGAAGCCACCAATTGTCCCAGGGGGGTGCCAGGGGCCATGCCTTGCAGACCTTCACCATCTTCCCCTCTCCCACACCAGTGGCAGCCAGGCAGAAGTTTATTAAAAGACCCCAGGGAAACCCATCTGCAGCCTGGAAATCCAGATTTCCAATGAGCTCATAACCTGTATTTCCCCATGAGGCACAAGAGCTGGAGGACATCTTCTGCAGTCCAGTATCTCGGTGACCTCCCCTCTGGGGACAGGAGCAGCAGTCAGCAGTGGTGGCTGCTGTCCTGTGGGTCAGAGGATATCAGAGATGTCACGGGCTGGTGACCCTGCTGTTGTGTTTGAAGAATGCCCTTGAAGCTGGTGGGTTTCCCTGTGGCATCTCACCATGGTGCATTCACCTCCACTGCTCTAAACTCAGTGTGTGACAAGAAACAGAAAGTATTTGGCCCTCAGGGTATTTATTCACATCATTAGGAAAAAAACACTCATTTTCTGAGCTTCTGAGGAAACGTACAAAATTACTTCACTCATTCTTTTCTACTCTTTGATCTCTCAAACAAAATTGGTAATTAACAAAATGAATTTAGGATGATGCAATGTTCTCTGGCTTGGTTTAGCTGAGCCCTGGGCATGGGAAGCATTGCACAGAAGTAGCTACTGTGATTTCTTTGCCTATATAGTCTGCCTAACATATTGTTTCAAAATTTTACTGCCAAATAGATTTTCTCCTCTCTATGTATGACATCTGACCAGCAAGAAAACAGTACACCAAGAGTGTTTCTTCTTAAGAAAAAAAATCACACAGGGATCAAAATGGGAGAGCAGGGTATGGAAAGACAGCAGGGGCTTAAAACCCCTCATGTAACAGGACCAGCATGATGTCCCCTCCTCGTCTTGCTGATCTGCAGGGGGTTCTCTGCAGCTGCAAACACCTCATCTAGTCTCCACCAGGCTCTGAAGCCAACTCCAGCCCAGCATCAGCTGGTCAAGGGTTGTGGAAAAATTTTCTTGAAGAAATAATGTTGATTGAATAAGCAAGAATCATCTGAGGCATATTGATTACTAACAGCATGCCTGATTTCTTAAAAGCCTTTTACTTGAAGATCAGTACAGAGTGTGTCCAGAGATGTTTCTGTCTTTAATGCAATCACCTTCGACTTCACAAAGAATACACAATTTCTAAAATAAATGAAGACTCCCTAGGACCTGGGCTCTTTTACTTAGGGAAGGCATGAGAGATTTCCTGCACCCTTTCAGGTCAGACCTCCAGTGCCAGCATATAATTTTCCCTTCCTCTCCCCAGAGCCCAAAGGGGATGGTGCCTGCTTAGCTCTTCACACACACAAATGTCAACTCTTTGCTTCTTCTTAAAGCATTGCTGCTAAATCTCTTAGCATTTTATTGTCATTTGTATCTTTCTACTGAATGTTACAACTTTGCCAGGCTTTGAAACCATTTCATAGGAGCAAGTTTCTCCCTCTCTCTCTCCCACGTTAACAGGATTCTATGTGAAGATGTTTTACATCAAACCCATGGAATACAGTGGCCCCATAAGAAGGGAGTTAAAATCAGCATCCTGGTGCCCATGCAAAGGGTGACTGAGGAGTTATATTCCATGTTCATATCCAGAACTGTGCCGTAAGAGATCCTGTCCCAGCCTGTAAACAGAAGGCTGCACATCAGGGTCAAAGCTCCAGCCCCCCACTTGTGGGGCGTTGCTTGGGCATAGGCAGTCACTCCAGTAGAGGGGAAACCACTGAGCCTCAAGCAGTTTTCCACCTCAGAAGTATCCATGAACAAAATACTGGTGGTTATCCGAGCAAGAGCAGAGCCAGGGTAATGTACAACGCCTGCCTTAAAGCTGTTACCATATCCTGCTCATCACTGTTCTCTTGGATGCAGGCTGATGCAGCGGGGACGGAGGATGGTGGGAGGAGATGGATCCGCAAAGCTCAGCAGCCTGAGCCCTGCTGCAGCTCACTCCTCTTGGACTTCACTGCTTTCTTGCAGCCAAAAATGAAGATTTCTTTTAATAAGCCAGAAATTGCTTAAACATGGAAAATTGCATTATTAAAGGGCTGCTTCACTACAAATTGCTTTAAATTTCTTTGGTGCTGTCATAGAGTTTGGGCTGGGTTTTGCTTTTTTAAGGCAGCTGGGGAGAAAAAACCTGTACGAAGCTGAAACCCAAATCTTCCCCGGGGCCCATCACCAAAGCCATAAAACAACATTGATGAAGTAACTCATTCCTTTTCCCCAGACTCCTGCCTCAGGATTGCCTTGGCACACCCAGGTTTTTTTTTGTCCAAGTGAAGCATTTCTTTCCATTAGTAAATCAGCTGAAGACTTTCCCGGGACAGCAAGCTCTTGTGAACAGGACAGGGCTGCTCGGGGCAAGGCTGCCAATGTGCTACTGGGAGTGTCAAGGGCTGAAGTGCTCTGCAAGTGCTGCAGGCTCACGGATTTCCTAGTGCAGCTCCTGCCCTGGAGAAGCAGGGAAGCTGCTTCTGTGGGGGCTGTGTGTGTCCTGGCAGCATGTTTGTTTCTTCTAACTGCAGAAGGGTATTTGTTGCACCTGTGAGAGGTGCTTCACCTGCTGTCTTATTTACCCTCCCCAGGAACCACTTTAATTTGGCTATGAATGAAAAATCATCATGTCCACGTAAATATTCAGCCCCACTTGCAGAGGCAGATAGTGACGAGACATTGAAGACAAGTCCAGACAACTGAGTTGTGAAAATTTGTTGTGAAAAAAAACCCAACACTTTTCCTTCTTTTCCTTCTTTTGCTTATATTTCAGCAAAAGTCTCCAGTGTTATCCAGGCTTACAAACTTTTTTTTAATTTTTGTCATGAAGTTGGTTGCCCTCAGGAAAGAAAGACTCCCACTTACGATTTACTTGTTTAAAATTCCAGGTTCTAACACAGTTATCAACTTGTATTTGAAAAGAGAAGATCCCACTCAAACCCCCACCTCTCCATGCAAATCCTAATGAGAACTGAGCTGACTTTTGTGACTCAGCAGGGCTTTGAGCCTCCAGCAACATCCCAGCTTTGCTCCTCCACAAGCAACATTTTCACCTCGTACATTAATGACCACAGCTCAGCACTTTTCCAGTGTGTCCCACAGATTGGTTTCACAAACATTTTCAGTGATCCATTATTTAACCAGAATTTTTTCCAGCAGCACAGGGATGCTCCCACATAAAACCTTCCAGTTTTAGCTGGGGCTGTCACCTGGTAGCAGAGAACAAGTAAATATCACTTTCTATTTCAAGTTACAGACCAGTTGGGGAAAACAGTATAAGTAAATCCAGTTTTATCTTCTCAGTCTATTAAAAATGAACTGGATCTAGAGGAAGGGAAAATACAGCGTGTAGCTGACTCTGGGAGGGAAATAAAGAGCTGGTAAAATACACAGTTCTAGAAATATTTAAGGTGAGGGGAAGGGCTGCTGGGGGAAGAAACAGGGAGAATTAGGCTCTTGAGTAGAGAGCTAGCAAACTCAGCTGTGCAGAGTTTCTTTGTTTCTGCACCAATTCTGCAGAGATTAATTTCCTTCTATGACTTTTTTTTTATAAGTTTGTACCACAAGGTCCCAGACTAACTGCCTAAAGTTGCAACCCAAATCTATACTAAGCCCTTCTATTTCCTCAAGCATTAAAGGACTTTTTGAGGATTCAGCCAAAGCTTCGTCCTCCCCAGGAGATAGAACATAGGCAGCAAAAAGATATTTTGTGTTCTTTAATCCTCCCTACTGAAAGCAGCCTGCCTCAGGCTCAGGGATGTTTGTTAATAAGGGCAAAATAAATTTGAGACGGAGCCTTCAATCCGAATTGTGCAGTAGCACAACTTCAGCTTCATCTTCAACTCATCCTTAGCAAAGAAGAAGGGCAGGATACTCACATCTCCCACAGCCTGGTGTCTCCTCAACACGACAGGCCCAGCCCTGACTTTTGCTGGTCAACGAGCGCAACCTGCTGATATCCCACCAGAACTACAACCTCAGCCGTGTACACAGGGCTTAGTTAATCGCTGGGGCAAAATTCCTCTCATTTCAATGATCAGAAACTGGAATTATTAGCCGGTGCAATTGGTTTTACGTTGTGCCCACTGGATTTTCCTTACAAAAGCATATGCTGCAAGTGGCATGAGTGAATTCTTCTACAGTATTTTCTTGACCTGTATTTCATTTTATAATGATTAGCACATAGAATATGATTCATTTTACAGAGAAACAGCTTTTATGGATATTTAATAGCCTATCTGTACACTGCTCAGCTGGGAGATGAGTGCTCAGCACTGACATGAAACACTCTGGGCTAGCCAAGAAGGACCAAGCCAAACGTAAGATATAGACATAGATATAGATATAGATATAGATATAGATATAGATATAGATATAGATATAGATATAGATATAGATATAGATATAGATATAGATAGATATAGATTATATAGATTATATAGATTATATAGATATAGATAGATACAGGAACAGGAGTTACCTTTTCAATCACCTGCCAACAAACCCAGCAAGCCTACAGTTGCGGTATTGTAAAATGACCAAGAAATAAAATGCACAGCACTCATTTATCCCGTTCACTGGGGAACAGCCCTGCAGAGGTGGCAAAGAAGAAGGGCTTTATCAATTTTTGGACGTTGGTTGAATCCAACGGTGTAAAGGAAACAATGGAGAAAGCAGCCCACACTTGTGGGCAAGCAGAAGTGGGAGGCAGCATGGCTGACAGGAAACCACAGGGTTTGGTGTTGGGGTGAATTTGCTCTGGCTCAGGGTTTGGCCCGGGCTTTGCTGATATTTCTGCTGAAAGGCCCCACTGCCATTGCTCAGCCATATCTCAGTTTTCTGGGCTTTTTCCTCCAAAAATCTTACTCCATTCCTCTACTATCCAACTTTATTTATTAACACATAATGTTAAGATAATTACTAAGTTAAGGGGCACTAGTCTAAGGTTTGCAAGGTTTATGGACACATGCATGGCAGGTGCCATCCAAAAGCCCTGGTAACTGGCAGTTTACACTCCTGAAATACGACATCAGTTACACAGCAGAATCAGGGTATCTTGGAAAAGCTGAATAGCAAAGGAGGGATTTCTCCAGGGCAGCATCAGGCTTAACTCCTTCTCTGCCTGTTGGGGTTCTCAACATCAGAAGGACATGGACCTGTTGAAGCAAGTCCTGAGGAGGCCATGGAGGTGCTTCGAGGGCTGGAGCCCCTCTGCTCTGGAGCCAGGCTGGGAGAGCTGGGGGTGTTCACCTGGAGAAGAGAAGGCTCCAGGGAGACCTGAGAGCCCCTTCCAGTGCCTAAAGGGGTTACAAAAGAATTGGAGAGGGAGTTGGGACAAGGGCCTGGAGTGACAGGACAGGGGGGAATGGCTTCAAACTAACAGAGGGCAGGGTTAGATGGGATATTGGGAAGAAGTTTTTCCCTGTGAGGGTGGGGAGGCCCTGGCACAAGTTGCCCAGAGAAGCTGTGGCTGCCCCATCCCTGGAAGTGTTCAAGGTCAGGTTGGATGGGGCTTGGAGCAACCTGGGATAGTGGAAGGTGTCCCTGTACATGGCAGGGGGGTTGGAACGAGATGGATTTTGAGTTGCCTTCCAACCCAAACCAGTCTATTGTTCTGTGATTCAGTGATATCAGCCCAAACACTCCCATCTGCCCGCTGAGCTATTGCTCAGTCCATCAGAAGACCTTGAAGGGTTTTCTTACACAGCCAAGTAAGTTACTACTGACATAAAAGGACGAAAATGGGGACCTTACACCCCGTCCAAGAGTAAGGAATCAACATTTCCCAATTTAACCCACCTGGCTCCTCTCCATCTCCGTGGCCGCTCCCCACCACAGGGAAGGAAATGGTGCAACTGCAGCTCCCTGGGACTGTGCAATGCCCAGGGGTTGTTCCATATCCTTCTGTTACTGGGTGCTAAGTGGCCAATTCGTGTCTTTCACAACTGCACCTACCAATTGTTAAATTAACTTCCTGGGTGCCCAGCACACGAATCCCTCCAACTTTGGTTCTGAGCTTCCTCATGCCCGAGGTGAGAGATCTGCACCTGCCAGCTCACCCAGGAAAGATGGGGAAGGCACTGAGACATCCTGACTGCATCATCCTACACTTGAAAGCTGTTTTATTAAGAGCACTTTACCACAAGTGTATTAGATATATTGCAGTAGAAATGGCATTTTGATGTGTTTTTGAAAGACCAGAGCAAGATACAATGCTGTTAGGATCTCTTACAGAGAAGAAATAAAAATAAATGTACACAGTCATGAGCAATTTGGAGTCAGCCCTGCACACAGGAGAGATGGGGAAAAAAAATTGCAAAGAACAGGCAGCTTAGACCCATTTTACAAAGCACCAGACTGCAAAATAGGACTCAAGGAAAAGCTTCTTCAGTGTCTGTGCATCCGTAACACCTTCCCTTCTTGTGCCTACCAGCTTGGCTGGCTTTACACTAAGCCTTTCCTTCACAAGACTTTGCAGAGAGGATTGAAGTGCTGCAATTCTTTCCTTGGTAAAATTTGGAGCGTGTGAGTTCACAGGAGTCTATAAAAACCAGTAGCTTTTCAAGGCAGGTCTGCCCCAGGCTAAAGTTATCTAATGAGGTATTTAAAACTCTCCCACTGCAAACTGAAATAAATCAGAAATAAAATCTGGTTGAGAGAGATCATTATTGCAGAAATCCCACTGGACACCCTTCAACTGGGAATGGCCAGGCATCCCCTGGAAAAAAAAAAAAATCTTTACTTTTAAATGGTTTTGATTGCAGTAGGAAAAAAGCTTCCAGCAGCCAGTATGGAGCTAGCCAGGCTCAGAACCACTTTACTACCTCTCTGGTATTAAATCTTCATTGAAAATGCCACCTATACCACCTCCCCTGCTGACTCCTGCTGTTAAGGAGAGCTGAGGGGATTTGCAGAGAGCTTGTGTCAAATGAAGGAGAATAAGCAATGAAGATTGTTTCTGGCAAGGATCACACACCCCATCAGGGATAAGCAGCATTCCCAAACCCTGAATACCCACTGAGAACCCTTACCAGCACATTGTATCATTTATCAGCCAAGACTCCATTATATTAAGCAAATTACAACCAAAAGCCCCATCCAAACTGGACTGAAGGGACATAACTTTTACATAAATATCTGTTTGGTGGTTATGAGTGTGGAAACCAGCAGTTCTTCCTGGCAGGAGGGAGAAGAAAGCAGGAGGGATAAAACCAGCCAAACCACTTGTCATAACCCCAGGGAGGGCTAAAAGATTGTTTGGGGATTAAATATTGGCTGTAAAGAAAAGCTTGGAAACACAAGTGAAAAATTTGTCTCCAACTGCTTGTTCCATGGAGGTTTTCAGAAAACACAATGTACAGATGCTTTTGCAAACTAGCAGTGGGGCAGAGACACATCTGTTTCTTCTCTGAATACAATCTGCAGGACTTCCAGACATTTCTGTAACTTGAAATATCAGATAATTTATGTGAAAGCACCATGACTCATTTAAATTTCATATTATCCAAGACATGTCTGTAAAGAAAAATCTAATGCTTTTCTGTAAGTAGTGCAGGAAAATCAAACTGAAGGGTTACAAGAGACACAAAGGAGTCTGCTTTATAGTACAATAGCTGAAACCAAGGCAATAAAGGCATCACTTGAAGACCTAGAATTATTGACCTCCAGGTCAGTTTTGCCCATGCAATTTGGGTTTGCAACTGTTGTTTCGTAACTTGAAGATGTTTTAATAAGTATTACACTGTTAAAAACAAGGGTTTCAGTGAACAGACTTCATGGATTTAAGTTAAATAATTGACAATTTCAGCTGAACCAGAAAAAAGAGATGTTTCGATGCAAAAGCATCTGCATTTCCTAGCCTAAGTGAATACTCATGAATGCCAAACACTTGCTGTGCTCTCAGTCACAAAGCTCTCTGGTGGGCACAAACACCCAGGGAGGACTGAGCAGCAAAGGACCAACTGGTGACATCCACTCAGGAGCTTTGCCCACCTTTGCCCTTCAGCCCAGTCCTCTGAACCATATTTGTGGTTCCTACCATTTTTGGCCTAAATGTGCCCTAACTTCAGGATGGGGAAGAAAAGGTGTTAAGACACAGCTCAACCAGAGTTTCCTGAAATGTGGGGTTGTTCATTTCCATCTGTTAGTGTGTGCTAAGAGCCCAGTCAGTTATCCATCTTTCCCAACCAGCTTTAACAACTGTCAGAGCCTGTAGACATCCAGAGTGCCCAGTATGGCAACACCACCTGCCCGGAGCTGTAACACTTTGCTCGAGACTGATTGGCCAAGACAACAGGCTTTGGCTTTCAAAAGCACATAAATACCTCAGGTGGCAGCTGTTCAACGTCTTTGACTGGATCAAAGAACAGGGGTGACACAGCCCCAAAATGCCAGCTCTCAGACTGGTCGCTCTGGTCAGCTTGGTGTCCACTGGTGAGTTGAGATTGCTGTAATGTAGCTGGGTTTGACTGGGTTTAGGCAGACAATAATGAATTATTGAGATTCAGTTGAACATAAATAATGCTGGGAATTTTTCCCTCTAGTTTTATGAAGAGTGATGGTAATGCGGACAGTTATGACTATTATAAAATATAGAATTAGATGTGCATTAAGAGACATATACTGAAGTAGTTGGAGGTTTCAGAAAGAATCATAAAATCATTAAGGTTTGAAAAGACCTCTAAGATCAAGTCCAAACATCAACCCAGCACCATTAGAAAGTAAAAATAGTTTATTTCACAAACTATTTTTAAAAATCTTTAGCTTTGCTTTCTTTTTAGTGTATATACCTTAAAGTAAGACATCAGGAAAAAATGGATCAAGTCTATACAGCAGGTTGTAAAATGTCCTTTTACCTACAGTTTCTGAAATTACAAACTCCTTTGAGCTCATATCTTTCACTTTAAACACCCTATTTTGTACCTGAACACTTTCTGTTGCACTGGACTAAGAACATGGTTGAATTTTTCCCGTTTTTCCTCTTTTCCATGTGAAGTTTTCACCAAGCAGCTGGTTGCACCCCCGCCCCAACAACAGCACCAACACTGGGCCCAGATCTGCAGCGGGAATCCCACCAACCGCATCCGCGGCTGCGACAGATACGGCTGCGGCAATTTCGGTGCTGACAGGTAACTGCAGAGCCCGGGCATGGGGGGGTCACTCTGCTTTCCTAAATTACATGTTCAGGCAGGAGAAAGAGAACAGTTAAACAGGGCTGACACTCAGAATGAGAAAATACTGTTGTCTGCAGGACGTCTTACTCATTTTTGGGATATTTCTTGGCAATCTTACAGAAGCACAGTGATACCACTGCTGATAAGAGATGCAGGGGTGAAGCAGCAGGACTGTTGCATGAATTACAGACAGAGTAAAGAAAATTGAAGTATTTCAAGGATTTGTGTCATTTATCCTTGTTGCTTATACTCCAGAAATTAAACACTCAGCAATAGCTTACAGGAAGCTGAGTAGATTCATTTACACAAATCAGAAGTCTGTCAGCATCATTAAGTAGGGATCTCATAAAACAAAAGGTTATATTTCTCTGAAAAAATGCTTTTTTATGGAGAATCACTCCTGCATTTTCCTATCATCTCCTCTCCCCAGGCTCTATAAGTGTCCATCTTCATCATGCAACTTTCAGATTTCTAAGTGAGAAAATGCCAAACATAAGATTCTATTTTACATGGGCACAAATGTTTTTTGGGGTAAAAAAGTGGTACTTTTCTATAATAGTTTGAAATACCCCATGAACTCGGGAAAATAAAAAATAAGCTTAAATTTGAAATTCCATCCCACTCCAAGGAAGTTCAGAGTAACATGAACAATTTACAACAACAACAAAAAAAGATGCTTCAAACCTGCTACTTCTGTCCAATTTCATTGCAGGTAAAAAATTTTGTTAGACAAGCTTCAGCTATCACCCTGCATTGTGACCAAATGATACATAACATCAGCCCTGAGAGATGTCTCTGGTTATGTATTTCTGCCTCCAGGCACGGTGGCAAAGAAAAGCACGGGGGTGTGGACGTCATCTGCTCTGACGGAGCCACGGTGTACGCTCCTTTCAGCGGGCAGCTCTCGGGACCCATCCGATTCTTCCATAATGGAAATGCCATTGATGATGGAGTCCAGATCAGGGGATCAGGCAAGTAATTAATAGCAGGTGTGCTGTGAAGCGTGCACTAGTAATCGCTTCATTTACTTGAGCAAGTTTTCTGTGGTTCTTCAATTTGAGTACGGTGTTCATTAGTCTTACACCCTCTCTAGCATGCTGAAATACTGGAAGACAGCACCAGCAGGATGTAGTCCTTTCCTATGCTTTTCTTGGAGAGGAGGGAAGAAAGGAGTTGAAAAACAGGTAGCAGGAAAATAACAACCCCAAATCAAAAAATAGGAAACAGTGAAAATAAAGCACCGGAAATATGTCCTCAGTTTTGCTGAGAGGATGTTTTCCTGTCTCTATTTTCCAACTCCCTTTTTTTCCTTTTTGCCCTGGCAAATATAGTAATTTTGATTTCACCATTGTTGGTACCTTGACTATATTTCTGCTTCATCCTAACAGTCTCCAGTAAGAGGCTGGCAGGGCATGCTTCTTGCTCACCCCAGGAGCAGATGCAGCTGATGTTTCCTGACCTCGCTTCCTCTCCTGTCTCTCCCAGGTTACTGTGTGAAGCTCATCTGCATTCACCCCATCCGGTACCACGGCCAAATCCGCAGAGGGCAGCAACTTGGGAAAATGCTGCCAATGCAAAAAGTGTATCCTGGCATTATTTCTCATATCCACGTTGAGAACTGCGACCACTCTGATCCTACTCATCTGCTTACGCCTGGTAAAAAAACCCTTAGCAACAAAAAATGCAACTCAGAACAAGAATAGATTTGCACTCTAGGACCCGTGATAGTATTTTTTAATTTTTGTATTTAAAGCATGTTTTTCCTATTAAATAACCCTAATCTAGAAACAATACCATCCAGCTTAGGTCTACATTCCATTTACATTTCCTAAAGGATGACAAATTTTGTGGAGAAAATCCAACTACAAGCATGGGATGTAATTTCAGTATATTCTTACCTGTTAATCAAACGTAGTAGTTGCAAACATGCAAGTTTAAAACAATCTAGAAGTTAACCTTGATGTGCTCTGTTCCTCTATTTCAAAGATGTTCCACCATTGCCACAACAGGATGGACGCTGGGCCGCAGTGTGTGCTGGGAACCCTACCAATGAGATAAGAGGCTGTGATAAGTATGGCTGTGGATACTACGGAGCTCCAAGGTAATAGAATAATTGGAACATATGGGGTTTTGTTGTTCTTCCACTAAAGTAAGAGTTGAATTCTGTTTAGGTCACATAAGAATTACAGCTTTGAAAGATTGGACTTGAGGAAACTTTAAGGCTGCCCACATAGTTCAAAACACCTCTCCAGACTAAGCCATGCCTGACCTGACCTAGTGTTGGGAACACTCCGAACTCAAGTGGAAGGTTGGACTTGATGTCCTTTACACAACCAAACTTTCTGTATCTATGGTTTTATTTAAAGACCTGGAAGAAAGGCGTTTTTCTCCACCTCTTATGGGTCATCCACCGTGCATGGCACGTCACCACCTTTGCAGATCCTTCAGCCAGTTTACTGACACTATTTCTGTCCTAACAACGCATTTCCAGATCTCACCGTATGCTGCCTGACCTCTCTCTGTAACACTGGGCCTGACCAGAGATTTCTGTATTGATGTGTTTGTTTTCAGACGCAATGGCAAAGGGAGGCACCGGGCAGTGGATGTCATCTGTGCCGACGGGGCGACCGTGTACGCTCCCTTCTCTGGCCAGCTCTCTGGGCCTGTTAAATTCTTCCACAATGGAAATGCCATTGATGATGGAGTCCAAATCAGGGGATCAGGTAAATAGCTATCTTTCATTTAAGATTTCTTTGTCTTGAGCTCACAGAGGATGCATTAGCCAAGTAGTTTAGCCAGGGTTTCTTCTATCCACTTACATGCAGAACTTTTTGCTCCTGCTACAGTGCATATAACCAAGTTCTGCAGAATGTCTTCAAGATTTTCGCTTTCCTACAGCACGAATTGCCACCTTCTCCCTGCCTTCCATTTTCGCTCTTCTACCACGTTACTGACTCCAATCACTACCTAATTTTTATGACCACAGTGTCTTTGCTATTTTGGTATTTCCACTATTGCTATCCCAGTGGAAAGGACAAGACAGAAATTGTTAATATTTCTGAAATACAGTTAGTACAGAAGAACAAATGCTTTATCCGTCATCTGATGTTTTCCCTCCTCTTGTTTTTTCACCAGGATTCTGTGTAAAACTGCTCTGTATCCATCCCATAAAATACAACGGTGCAATTTCCAAGGGACAAGTCCTTGGGAGAATGTTGCCGATGCAAAGAGTATTTCCCGGGATCACATCTCATATCCACATTGAGAACTGCGACCACTCGGATCCTACAAGCAATCTTGAAAGAGGGAAAGGGCAAAGAGATTGAAATGGAAATGCAGTAAATTCAAAATAAATCCATCTCAGCATCCAAAAGTTGTTTTTTCTTCCCACGTACATCAGTTTATACTATTGCCTATTCAATACTTTGAGCCTTACACAAGTAGTGTCTGTTGGGCGGCAACAGGGACTCACAGAACAAAAAAAGATTTGAGTTTTTGTTGGAATTTGCATTTACCAGAGTCAGGAAATTAGCAGTGACTAGTTACAAGCCTTCTCTAAGTCTGAAAAATCAGCTAAAATGCAAAGCGCTCACTCCCTCCTGTGGCAGAGATGGGTGCACTCCTGTCAGCTTCTCCAAGCACCAGCTGGCCTCACTTGTTCAGATCAGGGAGCAGAACAAATGCTCCAAAAAATCAGGGCATCAAAAATCCCAACATTCATCAGTGTTTAACTGGAAGCTTGGAGCTGGAGCAAGCTGACATTTGACAGCTGGATTTGATGACCCTAAAGGTCTTTTCCAACCTTAGCAATTCTGTGATTCATGGCTTCACAGAAACACTGCCTTAGTGACAGGGACCAAGAAAGGGACAATGTTCAAAGCAGCCTTTTAAGAGTTTCCCCCTGAACTGTAACTCTGTCATCGGTGTTTATAACTAACTGACTATAAATAAATAAATACTAACACTGTTCTGTTGGCTGGAGAGACACGGAAGACTTGAGGACTTCCCAAACACACACAAGCTTTGTCCACACTCCATTTTATGGTTTGTATGTCAGAAATCCTCAGGTTTCAGGCACAAACATGAAATAACAATGACTAATTTGCCATTCTCCAGTCTCTCCCAAGGTTTGTCACATACATGGCTTCTAGCAGGACAGAACCCTAACAGGACACAGTGCAAGAGATGAATGAGTCTAGTATCAGTGCATGGTTTAAACCACTTTATTACATTTCCATTTAAAGCAAACCACACATCTTAAACCAAATACTGTTTGGAAATATTGTGTTTAAATTATAATCCCCTGGATTATGGAAGTGCTCAGCTCACAGCCTCTCCTAAACAGAGTCAGATGCTTCTTAACTGTGCAACAGGCAATAAACCATTACTAACTCAGGTCTGGGTGTTACCTTAAACCCTTGGGCTTCCAGCTGGGAACAAATGTGTCCAAGCAAAGGGTGGTTTAACCCTTTAGCTGTTGTTTTGTGGAGGTGGGGAAGAAACTTAACATTATTTTCTAATGTGGATGCACTGGTTTTGGCTCTGGTTCATTTTCTTCACAGGAGCTAGAATGGAGCTGTGATTTGTACTGGAAGCAGCACTGATGACTCAGGGATGTTTGTGCTGTAGCTGAGCGCTGCCAACACAGAGTCCAGGCCTGCTCTGCTTCTTGTACTGCCCCAGCCGGGAGGAGGCTGAGGGTGCAGAGCCTGGGAGGCAACACAGACAGGACAGCTGAGCCCAGCTGACCCAAGGGACATTCCGTACTGTATAACATCAGGCTCAGCATATAAAGCTGGGGGAAGAAGGAGGAACAGGGGATGTTTATGTACAATGGAGCCTTCCTTTCCTGGAGATGGGTGATGGAAGTAGTGAATGAATTCCCTTTTCTGGAGTTGCCTGCATGTGTGGCTCTTGCTTTACTATTAAACTCTTTATCTCCAGCCATGAGTATTCTCACTTTCACTCTCAGATTCTCTCCCCCATCCCTCTGGCTGTGAGGTGCTCAGCTTCCAGCCAGGGTTAAACCACACCAGTGACAAACACCACCAGCAAATTCTTGTGACTCATTACCAATAGGAAGATAGAACAAGTGTGGCACCAAAATCATTACAGCAAAATTTATATACAATGCATTTGAGTTTACAGTGTGCAAAATGTTAACACAAAAATACATACTCTAATTTACATCAACTCACCATGCCCTTCCCCTTTTAAGAAAATAAATATAATACAATCTTTCTCAAAAAACAGGTAATAGCAACAAGTATTAAACAGTCCTGAATTAAATATTTCAGGATTACCTCCAGCAAGCCTTTCTCTAGAAATTAGGGTTTACACAAAGCTCTGTAAGATACAGGTAAGATTACTACAGTCCATTTTGGCCTCTAAGTGACAAGTGCTCTAAATCCTTGATTCCAAATAGAAATGGATCAAAGACAATTGTATTGCATTTGATCTTTCCTTCTTACTAGCCACATCTATGAAATCCTTCTTATTTCTTAGTAATGAAAGCATGGAACAGTATTCAGACATCAGTCTTTGATTACAAAGACTTGAGCCCAATTCCAACGCTATTCCTCATTGTCCTGACAGTTTCCAAAGTGCTTTATTATTCACTCAAGCAATCAATGTAGAACCAAACTTAAAATCAGTAAGTTTAACAAAATCTCTGTCCCAGCCTTTTAATGCGTAAAACAAAAACAACATACTGTACAACGCATTCCCTAGTCTCTGTAATCTGACAAAATTACTTAAAGTGCGATTTAAAACGAAAAAGTTTTTTGTAAGCATAAGCTTATTAACATTTTATTATACTGCCATGAATTTAAGATAGATTGTATCTGATTAGCCTGGGCTAGTGTATTTTAATATACAAGCTTTTATAATTAAAACATGAATTAAAAAAAAAAGCTATATAAAACATCATGACAAATAATACTGTACTCAAAGTTCTATCCAGCTTTCCACAGATAGATTTCCTAAAGGAAAATTGTTTCTCTATTCCTCTTCTGACTAGATCAGAAAGACTAAACAAAGACATAAAAAACCCCCAAAAACCCCACTTTAAAGTAAATGGAACGTTTAAACTGAAGCTCAGAGAAGCCCAAATTCACTGAAGTTTGAAGCACCTGTAAACCACAGACATACTTTCAGAACTGTTAAGTACACTTTTCTATTTCAATATACAATTAATATTGTAGTGTTTTGCTGTTAGTCTACTAGAGGTTTTCTCAATGAAGAAAAACTCAAATCTGGAAGAAACTTTTCACATTTAATTTCTGATTTTTTTTATTTGCATAGAAAGCGACACCCCGATTCTACCATTTTATCCACAAACACAGAGAATTTACCATGTTGGCATCATATCAGGAAACCACATTCTTCCAAGGTGTTTGGAGACTTCCAGATGAAGCCTATCTAAGCTGTAATCACTGTCTGGAATCAGCACCTCCTCCATTATGGAAAGCTGAGTAAGCCTGCCCCCACACATCTTTACAAATTCAATAAAACCTCTGCAGGTGACTTCACACTCCCCCAGGCCCATGGCTGTTAAGTTCTTACAGCGCTCAGCAATCTGGATGAGTTCATCATCCAAAGGTTGAAGTCCGTTGGCGCACACGACCAGCTCGATCAGCCGGGGGCAGTTCATGCCAATGCGACCCAACATTGCCTTGCTCACTGCACGGCCAAAGTACAGGTGTGTAACAGGTGTTTCCTCTCTGAAGAAAGCATCAAATTCATCTTCATACAAGAAGAAATACATCACAATGTTGACTTTGGGGGAGTGTTTAACAAGGGCATCCCAGCTTTGCTTTTTAATGGTGTGAAATTGAACTTGTCCGGGATTTTCACTCACGACATCGATGCGAAGGTGTTCGAGATCAACGTGTTTTTCACTTGATAGAGCCAGCAGCAGTTCATCACTTAATATGTAGTAGTTCAAAGCCAGCTCCTTAAGTCCATGACACTGATCAGCCACACAAAGAATGCCTGAGGAGCAAAAAAATTTACTCTGTAAAATGAAAAGCGAATATAAGCACAGGCATTCACTGTAAAGTTCAAGCAAGTACTGACTCTACTAGCTTGAGTTTTCACACTTATATCCAAACCCCATTAAATACCCAAGTTCTAGGTATCCACAACCTTTTATAGGGTTTTGGCCATTAACACTTAAGAGTAAAAGACACAAGTCACATTCATCTTGGATCTGCATATCCTCCTCTTTGCCCCTCTCTAGGCAGAATTTCCTCAACTTTGAGGAAGCAACTGAAATCAGGTCAGATTCAGCTGAAGTTACCACCATTCCCTTCCCTAACACTCATTCCTTCAACTTTCAACTAAACTATTTATATCACCATCAGACACCCATTTTAACAGTTAGAACCTTCGGTGAACCAAGACCTAAATAATGCAACTCCTAATCTGCTGGAATATGAAGTACACAGATTAAGTCACCTTTTGTGGACTCCAGAAAAGAATACAGAAACAGATCAGACGCAGACTCCCTTTCACTAGCATTAAGGTTTCAGGAGAAAGGCAACTGAGAAGCTCTCTGAACTTTCACCAGGGCTGTATTTTGAAGGGAGTGAGTCCTTCATCAACCAATGAGGAAGTTACCAGTCCCATATCTGGACACACAAGGGCACTCTGGAAACACTCATAGTCTTACACTACAGGTCTTTGAAATTTGTACACACTCAAAGCACCTTGCAAAACAATTACTGACAACTGTTTTAATCTCCTTTATCCCACCAAGCAGTAGCTGATTCATGGATCAGGGATTTTGTGGTGTTCCCACAGAACACCAGTTAGTTAAGTTTACAAATCTGCACACATTAGGGAGCACCCATTTGGTTACCCTTACACTGTAAAGCAATGAACATCACATCCTCTGAGCATGTGTGAAAGGCTTACACTAATTTTGGAGGCTTTTCATCCTCAAGGCCTCATTAGAGGTAGCAAAGCAGCTGGAGAGAATGAAAAAAAAATCCCCAGGATTCCAGAAGATGCATTCAAGTGAGTAGCATCCCCACCTTCATCAATCCAACTCATTCACTAACTACAAGCACCTTCTTCATCACCTTCCAACCGTCCAAACTCAAGTCAATTATGATGCTTTACAGCTCCATTTTTCACTACTCACCAGCAGGTGAAACATGAGGACAGCTGCTCATTTTTAGCAGTTTTAGAGTATCGCTGTTGTTTGCAACAAGAACCTTCAACGAAGGATCATCAAGTGGTGTGTCATCTATCTTGATTGATGATAATGACTTGGAGTTTACAAAAACTACTGTCAGTGCTGATGCAAAATGAGCCTATTTGGAGAAATTGGAAGATGGAAAAAAAATTCTTATGAAAAGATGGGCAAAGCTTCAGTGCTTTAACCTCACATTCTACACACACAGAAAGTTCAAAATAAACACTTCCCATACATCCCCTTTTTCATGTAACAAACAAACGCTTATTTGAACATGAACATAGCGGATCTTTATTTAAAAACATGCTGCTGCATGTGATAAAATTAACCTTACACTCATTATTTAACTCATTTACTCTGATTTATCATTTCACTGTAATACAGTGACAACTACAGGGATAACTGGACACAGTGATGAGCCTGAAGTATCTAGGATTTTTCTGCAGAAAAAAAAAATGGCCTTTATTTTCCAAAAAGTAACTCTTCTGTTACTACAAGGTAACCAGAGACTGTTCCATAAAAATTACCATCGGCTGAAAAACAGAACATCAAAGCTAAAATGGCTTAAGAGTGAATTAAAATACGCTAGTTACAGTCTGCAGAACCTTACCTTAGAGACATTCATGAAGCTTGGTTTTGCTGTAGAGATCAAACCCAGTGTCTTGATAGAACAGTTCACCAACTGAGAAAGGATGTCACAGGCTGCTTCTGCTGACTCAGTACTACTATCAACCTATAAAAGCAATATAAAAATAGTGAAGTCATTCTTCAGTATTATTTAGAAAACAGCACCATGGATACCCGAGACTGCAGGTTCCAAGTCTACTCAGCCGTACTGCTCCAGACTGCAATTATCACAGGCATAAATTGCAACATTGACTGGAAATTTCAAGATCAGAAAGATTTCAGGCAAGTTACTATTAGAAAATTTTCCTGAGTGTGACTGCTGGGTATTTCTAGCATGAACACACACCTTAGATTTAAGTCTTGTCTTCAAATAACTTCCTGTTATTGCAATACTTTAGCAGTACTGGTGCTATGATAGACAGTGATATGTATGTGTTTTTTTAAAATGCCAATTTTTAGAGCCCAAAATAGACTTGACAAAGTCTTTCCTCCAGCAAACTAATCCATTTTATCTGCATGGACAACACCTTTGCATCTTAAATAATAAACTGATTCGCAATTCATAAGCCTGAAGAGTAACTTTGGACAAATCTTTTATTTCGTCTCACCTTCCTCTGTTTCGTTTTGCATGACATTCGCTTTTTCTTCGCTCTGCAGAGGTTAGAGTGTAGAAAATTGGATGAACTGTCTGCACATGTGGAAATAAATTGTTGCAGTAGTTGCATTTTTAAACATTACACTTGCCAGGTACAAGCCTTAAGGCAGCTGGCACAGAGCAGCTGCATCCCTCGTGCTCAGTGACGTGACACCGAGCAAGCGCTCATCCATGGCTTACCTTGAAGCTGACGTACTGCAGATGGTCAGCGTGCCTCTTGATAATCTGCTGAATGAGATCCGGATGCGTAGACTTTAAGTAAGAAGTGGCTGGCTGGCTAAGTTCAAATTCAAATCTCCTCCAGAGATCTGGGATGTGAAAAACTTCATTCCACCTTCGACAAACAGAAGATGCCCTGGCCCGATCCACTAAAGTCAGGAACTGAAAAACACGCAGAATCACGTGGTGTGGAAGGCTGCCCCAGTCCATCGAGGTGCACGGGTCAGATTCCCCAAACCCTGAGCCATGTAAACTAGTTTTCTGTTTTTTGCTTGTCTGTGATGTTCCAGGAGCTTCAGTTCCAGCCACAACCTTCTGCCCAGCTCTCTTCATCATGAAAGTCTCAGAATGTAACAATCCAACGTATTCAAACTGCACAGGTTCCTGAAAGGTCTCACGTACAATAGGTCTCTAGAAAAATACAGAAGATTAGGGGAGGAAGGGAGACACGGCAGTGGAAACACGGTGAGAGATAACAAGTTAATAAAATTTAAATATAGCATGTTACTTTGGAAAGAAGCATATCCGTATGTCAATATCCAGTGCACAGATGTTGGCAATGACCTTCTCCCTCAGTACCTTTTGTACAACTTGGATTGAATGTGGAGAACTTGGACTTGTTAATTTACCAGGTGTAGTTCCACGCATTAGTATTTCATAGTACATAAAGCATTTTGTAGGGAACAAGAAGTATTTAACAGTAATTTAATACAGAAGTAGAAAATTGATTCAGTTTAAATTTAAACTCAGTTGACAAACTATGGAATCTACTCATGATCCCTAAAAAAAGTTTATCAACTACAAAACTTAATTCACAAACTCCCTTTTTAAACACAAATAAACCTGGAACAGACGTGTTAAGAAGAGTCAGATTGAAAAGTTTTGCCCGCCTTCCCCTGGGTTTTTTTTCCAAATCACACCAAGCAGAAGAAAAATGTTTGTACAACAGTAAAAAACTTCAGAGGCCACTTATCAAAGCAGGGCAAAGTGAGGTTCACATGCTGTTTTTCAGCAGGAAAAGGACAGTGACCTTGGACATCAGCAAACTGCAGCAATTTACTTCAGCAAGGGACGTTTGCCACATGAACCAGAGCTCAGAGAAGAGCAGCATAAGAAAAAAGCTCTGCTTTCACAGGCTGAAGAAGTGCAATCTAATCAAGTCCATTCTAGACTGAATCCTGTTGTTCAGTCAATTTTCAACAACTGTCTTTGCCACTTCATTTTAGTACAGCTGAGGCCCCTTCTCAAATGTCCCACTAATCAGATGTTCATCCAGACCTTCTCTCTTCCCATCCTGCATGAAATTTGTATTTTTGAAGCAACTATGTATTTTTCAAGAATGAACAGAGCAAATTATCTATTTTTACTGAACAAACTTCCATGGCAACTCTTACAGCTTGCTTTTTCTGGACTGAAAATTTTCCATAGTATCTTCATTATGGAGGGAGGGGGAAAGGAAGAAAAAAAACACCCTACAAATCCCTATATTGCAAAAACAGCTGCTAAACTGCATACTATCCTATCAAAAATTTCCTGGCATTTTCCCCAACTTATAAAACCTGACCTGTTTGGCTCATGAGGCATCTGACAAACTCAATTTTTATAAAAAGAAAGCATGTGCATTCTTTGAGAAGCTGGAGAGAACAATGCAGCCAATTCATTAAGAGCTGTTCATATGACCAGCTTCACTACTGCTTGACTTCCTGACAAATTATCTCAATCACCAAGAATTTATTTTAGCAGTTGTTATAAATATTCACCCAGTCTATTTAAATTTCCATTAATGACTGGAATCAGCAATATATGCAGAAGGATAAGCCAGCAAAACTCTTTAAATTATATTAAATAATAGTTCTTCTTCCCTGAATAGACACGTGGCTTACATTTAATAGTGTTACAAATGTAATGAAGATGCAGGCTCAGCATGAATAAACATTCTGCTATTAGACCATCAAGTTACCATCCACACAACCATGTTTTATGACTTTAGAGTGCTTCAAGTCACACAACAAATGGGCATTCCAAACTATTAAGTGTGGATGTAGTAATTAACCATTACCAAACTCTCTTCTACAGTTGCTCATAGCCTTGCTAAATTTAGCAAAGGCTGAATACCTTTTGAGTTAAATATCCCTGTTGATTGTTTTTCCTCCTTACTTGAGAGGAATTACAAACTTGGCTGTTTCCTAAAACTGAAGTCCAGAACAATAAAAAATAAAATTAAACAAATACTGTTTGAGAAGCTTCTCCTTGCTATTGCTATTCCCATGCAGATCTGCAACATCTTGGTTAAAGATAGGTTTCTGATAAAAATGTAAATTTTTCCTATCTTATTTGAAACTTACTTGACCTTCATGCGTGCTGATTTGGCTCCTACAAAAAAGTTCTGGCATGTGAGAACAACCAGAAAGGACATTCCCCTAAAGCAGAGGTCAGGCTACAGAGCAGATGCAGCACATCCACCCCAAATGTAGGAAGAGATGCAGCAAGGAATTGCTGGTGTACACAGCATCTATGCTCTGCCTTCTGGAACATGGCCAGAACTCGTTCTTGTTGCTACAGCCTTTAAAAACTGCTATCTCCAGAATTTCTATGTTTAGTATTCTATACTCCAGTCCTTTAAATCTAGCAAAATGGATTCACTGTGGGATGCAAAGCCAGAAAAAGGCTCCACTAGTTATGCATCACAACATTTTTACCAAACATGAAGGCCCAACATTTACTGCAAAAATAAGAATACTTATTTCATTCTGAATACTTTATAAACAGTATGTATTTTAAAGCACAACTGAAGTTAGCTAAACTACAGTCCCATGTGATATAATCCAGGTAGTATTCAAATGAGAGGTTTACACACACACACACACACACACACACACACACACACACACACCCCTACCTCCAAGGAATGTGGAGGTTCCTGTCAAGTTACCAGCACCTTTCTGGTATCTGAACATCCATCCCACTGTTGAGTCATCCTGTGTGTGTGCATGGATTCCTTAACCAGAAGGCAGGGACGGGTCCCAGAAGATGAACCAACCTGTGAAGCCACCAACCAAAGAAAAAACTGTTCTGCAGTGTCTGGGAAACCCATAGGAAGGACTAATATCAATTCTGGAACAAAGACTGAGACGAATACTACCCACTGCTCTGCAGGGCAGATGTGGAAGCAGAGCAACAGAATGTAACAAGAAAATTAATTTTACCAAACGTTATCTGAAAAATATCATTTAACTAAGGGGAAGGTATAATTGTTGGCAAAAAAATAGCTTTTGCATTATCTACAGTTTTAGTTACATGAGCACTCTTATGCAACACAGATACACCTCTGAATTCTTGAGTATTACCCAAAGAAAACTACAAACCTAGGTAAGAAATGGGTTTTGTTTTTTTTCAGCTTACCCTGTACCAAAACCACAGGAATGAAAAGTTATACTTAAAGACAGGATCTCTAATACTTTGACATTTGAAGACTCTTGGCTTTAAACTTTACTCACTTTTACTCCAAAAGTATGCTTACTGCACTATGATAATCTTGACAGTAAACAAACAATTTTGGGTAATTAAACTGTATCTGGAAAAAAGATACCAATAATGTACAAATATCCCCTCACATACTAATGAAAAAACTACCCTGTATCTTAGTTTGACACAGTATCTTCATGCACTATGAGAAAACAGACCCAAAACCTCCACATCCAGTTACCCATTTTACATTATCTGAAGGTGCTTTAATGGAAAGCTACAAGAACAGCAACACTCACCTCATGTAACCACGACAGATTTTAAAAGTAGGTTTAAAAACAGAAGATCTTTACCAAGTGTTGTGTTCAAACAGTAATAACATCTTTAGAAACCTTCTAATGATTAACATCTCTATTTTTCTTTAGAAATGGGACAAGGCTTGAGATTCTCCCATGTCATACCATCATCTTTTGAAAAACTACCCAGTTAATATCAGCTTTATAGATGCCAAGTTTAACAAAGGCATAGTACCCGTTATTCATGAGTACATGAGAAGTAGCCCCCATCTTCTACACAAAATCAAACTCAAGTACTGCAATCTGTGCAAGTAATGCTGCTGCTCAGCTCACACACCAGAAAATTTAGAGTTGAATAGTCATGCTTGTCTATAAAGAGAAAGTTGATATTCATTAGTAACTGTTCGTGGGTGGCACCTGAAGAAATCTGTCATTTATGGTGGCCTTGCATTGCACAGTCTGCAAGTATCACATGTTGTCTCTCCTGTGAAGGGAGCAGAGTCTGTACAGCACACAGAATTCATTTTCGTAAGTACTGTCAGTGTCCAACAAATGAAAGGTTTATAATGCCACATACAAACAGCATACTTAAATAACATTATAACTGAGAGCACAAACCACTGAGACGCAATTTAAAGATTCCACAGAGAAGTGTATTAAGTTAATAAACCACATATTTTGAAGCAACTTTCTTACCTAAAGAACGCTTCCAAGTTACAATAGGCAATAAATGAATGAACGGAGGCAGCTGCAGCCATGGGGCACTCACATGCATCTGTCTGCTTTCCCCTCCTGTCCAGATAAAATGCCATAAAAACCTGTGTTAGTTTTGAAAAAAAAATCTTCATATTACATCCAATGCAAAAATGATAGGGAAATATGTTGACATCAATTTATAAATTGTCTTGCTTTAGTAAAGGCGCTCAAGGGGATCATCTTAACACAAGGTAGCTTATCCCACAATGCAAATACTGTCAATGAGAGAAAAGTAAGGTCAGATTAAGTATAAAAGTAATGGGAAACAAATGCTGCAACTGCATTTACATTTATTGGTCAACAGTACAACATAAACAGCAAGTTATTCAGTATTTGCATTATCATTACCACTACTAGTGAATCTTGGTAAACAACACTGCAGCTACTAATGTAATCTAAGAGAAGTTATTCAGTTATTTGCATTATCATTACCACTACTAGTGAATCTTGGTAAACAACACTGTAGTTACTAATGTAATCTAAAAGTCATGAAAAACAGAGAAAAAAACCCACCCAAATGTTTTTTCCTGCCTTTTCCCCTTTTGTGGCAAGGCTGTCTAATGGCCTGGGGAACCGTGTGAGAGATGATGAACACACAGAGGCCACGTGGCTCAGCTTCCCACCACAAACGTGAGCAGCCCTCGCCAGCACCTGCCCAGGCCTGGCTGCAGTCACACAACAACAGAGCACCCAGCCCGCAGCCACCTCCCTGTTTACGAGCTCCCAGAATCCAGGTGACAGACAGCCTGTGCCACTGGGAAGGTGGATCACAAGGCACTGCATCCAGCGGTTCAGATTAAAAGTCCCCTGCCTCCCTCTACGTTATTTTCTTTTAATACTGCATTACAGGTAAGTTTTTGTTTCAGAGTCTACCCTCACATGTAATCACTCAAAGCTTTACCCCCAGAAATATCACGAAGTTTTCTTTTAAAGAAACACAGCAAAAATCTGAAATCTTTGTTGTGATAAGCTTTACGTTGCTTTTACATACCCCCGCTTTTACATACCCCCACCATGGAGTTGGGGGAAGAATACACTTCCACCTGCTCTGAACTCAGGATTTCAGTGTTCTTCCCTTCCCACACTTCTCATGTGGCCACAGGCAAAAGTAATTACTAATAGCAAACTGACATCCTAAAATTAACAAAAGGACAGTAATATCCTTTTATAGCAATTATTGTATCCAATACAGATGGTCAATAAAGACTACCTACAATGCTCAGCAGGCTTCTCAATTTCACAGAGATGGGACTGGTTACCTGTAACAATCAAATAACCAAGAGTGCCGCTGAGGAAGAGAGCTTCTCTCAAACAGACTCGTCTCAAACGCCTCCACAGAGAAGGAAGTTCATACTTACACACTGCAGATAAGAACTAGCAGAATTTCAAATAATACATTTTTTAAAAGAGGTTACTGAAAGTGACTGTTAACAATAAAAATATAATCAGGTACACATCTAATTTACATCTGAGTGTCCAGGGCCACAAGAACCATCCAAAGCAACATAAATCAAGCTAGCTTATGTAAGCAGAAATGTATATAATAAAATACTACAGTTATCAGAGATGCAATCAAACACAAGCTTGTTACACAAACAGCAGTAAATTGTTATCTAAGGTAGTTACCCAAATGATTATCAAAGATAAACAGGAGCAACACAGTCATTGAAATGAATCACTTTGATAACTGCTGAGGTTCATCAAATCTATTCATATCCTCATTTGTATAAAGCAAAGTATCAAAAATTGGTGCACCCCCCCATACAGCTCTACCTGTGATCCAGTATTTCGACAGCTGCACGTTATCCTGCTCAAACTACCTCAAGTCCACTAAAACCAACAGGATTCAGAAAAAATCAAGCTGAATAACTGTTTCTGCAACTTATCCTGGCAACAGAGCTGTAAACTTCTGCTAAAATTAAGACGTTAAAACCTCTTCCATTGCATGGGGACTTGGTGGGGCATTTGAAAAGTGGTCAGCAGCAGCTCCATTAAGCAAGCAGCTGTTCACTACTTCCCAGGTTACACTGTCAGTTCAAAAAAAGGTTTTATTACTATAACCAAACATATCACAGATTCAAGCCACAAAGAAGTAACTGCTTCCTCCAATTTCTAGATTTCCCTTCTGGTTCTCAACACTGGGACTCAACCAGAATTAATAAAACACCATAAAATCAGGCTTCTAGTAGAGACAATAGCACCCAAACACAGAAATTGAGCTCCTGAGAAATAAAAAACCTTCCAAATAACCAAACTCGGAAATATTCTCGGATAAAGCAGGTATCTTGATAATTAAGCTTTAACTTTCTAACACTTGGAAATTAATGTTTACGGACCTGCCTTACACGGCTGAAATACTGGTCCCATTAATCACAGTGTCTTTAAAGAAATCGCAGTTCAGTGACAGCACCTTAACTCTCCACGTTAAGGAACTCTGAATTCAGAGTCTGTCCGTGGAACAGAAGCAGCACGAGGCAGACAGCCCTGGAAAACTGCTGCCACCACAAATTCAACCACTGAGTATGGTGCAAAACATAGGTAAAAAAACACATTTTAAGCTTAAGTCTCAGAAGGTCTAATGTCCTTCAGGATGATGAGCTAAGAGATTAAGTTTTTTCTTCATCTAGGGCACATCAGACATTTAATGGGTGGAATTTTTTGCTTCTGAAGAGGATTATTTATGTTTTTTTAATCGGTCCTCATTTTTTCCCAAAACTGAGCCTCTGACTCAAGGGATTTACCACATTTTTAGTACATTTATGACAAATCCTCAGAGTTCTAAAAATAACCACATTCAGCTGAATCTTAATGCTTGCATTAATTTTAACTGAAGAAATACAAGCGCATTGCCACTTTTAGTACTATTTCGGTGGTGAAATTTAGATATTTGACTTCTACTGATGCATTATTTTTAGAAGGGAGCCACCCCCCTGTGCACAACGCCAAAAGCCCCTCGTTTTACTCAGTGACACCTCTGAAGCTACACAGCTCTTCAGAAAATCTCTTTTGAGGGTTTACCTACACACCTACGGTAGGAATAAAAAATAATTGTTACTTCTACAGGTTTTCCTGAAACCTTCCTACCCGACTGTAACAAGCCATTTAAGCTCTTTACATGGGAAAATCAGCTCCCAGGCACCGCGCTCCTGCAGCTCGCTGAGAGCTCCCGGGGTGGTACAAACCCGGGGTACCGCACACCGAGCCCCTCACGAGGTCTGGCGCTCAGGGAGAATCAAAGTCTGAAGGGGCGGAGGGCGTCTGTCCGTCCGTCTGCCTGCCTGTCCGCCCGTCTGTCTCCGCAACCCGGGCCGCCCCCGCGGCCTGTCCCCCCCCGGCCGCCACGCCAGGGC
>VWZT01005326.1:627909-749293 GCA_013397055.1 Pachycephala philippinensis | reverse complement strand
GGCCCCGCCGCCCCAGCGCAGGCGCCGGGCGAGGCCGCGGGCGGCGGGCACGTGATGGCGGCGCCATTTCGCGCCCGGCCCGGCCTCGGCCCGCGGGTAAAATGGGGCGGTGAGGTGAGGGGTTTGGAGCCAGCGGTGATCCCCGACATCAGGGCCCTAGCCCTTGCCGGTCCCCCACAGAGCAGCAAGGGCGGTTGCTGGTTCCCCGCCAGGCCTCCATCTCAGCATCACACTATCACTTAGGTTGGAAAAAACCTCAGCGATCATCGAGTCCAACCTGTGGCTGAACACACGGTCCACGATCAAACAGACCGTGGCACCCATAGGAAAGATGCGTGCTCATGTCTTTCCAAACAATTCCATATGTGAGGGTATGGGTGGTAACGTCTTCACAATGGGTCTTACTGTCTCTATCCACTTTAAGCTGCAGGTTTGTTACAGAACCCAGGCAGCTTGACTCCTGAAACACACAAGCAGGTCCATGCGAGCCTGAGTTCCTGAACTTTGGGGTAAAATGACAGGTTCGGGGGGGAATTGTGGTAGGCGGTTCGGGAAGGCTGTACCTTCCTAGTACCTCAGGCAATGGGGAAAGGAAGAGGACAACATGCGGCCGGGAGTTTGGGATAAAAGGAGGCTTCGCCTTCCGAAACCTCGAGAGAAACCCCGTGAGCGTGTGCCTCAGTGGGCCCTCTTCCTTTATTCAAATAAAGTTGCAGGACTCCTCTGTCTCCTCTATGGACACTGGCTTTTCATAGCATGATTTTCTGTACAGCACTGAGTGTCACATCCAGCTTTTCCTTTTACTGCCTTCGGGGATGGTGACTCCACCACCTCCCTGGGCAGCCCGTTCCAATGTGTGATCACATTTTCTGGGAAGAAATTCTTACTAATGCCCAACCTAAACCTTCCCTGGTCCAGCTTAAGACCACGTCCTCTTGTCCTATTGCTGGTTGCCTGGTCCCTGACTCCCACCTGGCTTTACCCTCCTCTCAGGGAGTTGTAGAGAGCCAGAAGGTGCCCCTTTAGTCCCCTTATCCCCAGGCTGAGCCCCCCAGCTCCCTCAGCTGCTCCTCACCACACTTGTGCTCTAGACCCTGCCCCAGCTCCATTGCCCTTCTCTGGACCCACTCCAGCCCTTCAATGTCTATTGAAGTGAGGGCACCAGAACTGGACACGGCACTGGAGGTGTGGCCTCACCAGTGCTGGGTACAGGGGACAATCCGTTCTCTGGTCCCAATGGCTACACTGTTGTTAATACAGGCCAGGTGCCATTGTCCTTCTTGGCCACCTGGGCACACACTGGCTCACATTAATTTCCTGCTGCGTGTATTTTCCATCATTTCCTGACATGAAGGGCCTGTAAGCCCTCATTGTCCTTGAGCTAGGGCAGCCCTGGCCTTGGAAACTGCCCCACGAGCCTCTTCCAGAGGTTGTTCCCTCCAGGCAGAGCCATCCCCTGCCCTTCCCATGGGAGCTAGGCATAGAAACATAGACTCATAGGAGGATGGGTTGTTCAGCTATTACTGATTTCTAGCAATCTGTTGGCCAAAAAGGGCCCCATTCTGAACAGCAAGACTTTCCCTGCTTGCTGCATGTATCCTCTCTGGGGCCTCTCCAAAGCACCCAGCCAAGGAGAGAGGGCTGAGTACTGCATCACGTCCAAACTGCAGATGCCCGAAGTATACCTTTTAATTTACTACCTAAAGCATAATTTTTGAGAACCTTGCAGATTTAATCTGTGCAGACACACTGCATAACAGTTCATCACTAATCAGTGCTGCTTTATTATTCTAGTTATATCTAGCTGAATCTGAACAGTGGAGTTTTTATTACCAACTGCAAAACACTTGCAGCCACGGATTTCCTGTCTCTTGCAGATAGCAATTATTTACCAATAATAAGCCTTTATATCATCTTTTTATGAAGAGGTAATGCTAAACGTGCAGCATTTCCATGGTAGATTGTATCTGCCCTGTATAAAACCAAAGCTGGCAAAAGTTGACTGACTATCTGTGTGACATCAAAATACAGTTTATTCACACACATCTAAAAACCTAGAAAATTAGCATATTGAAAGCTAATGAAACAAACTGAGAGGAATATTTATCATATAGTCACCATGACATCTTCAAGTTCCTCAATTCTTCGATTCATCTTCAATTTCCTCAAATAAAGAGACAAAATGCACTGCACACTTAATATAGTTTAGAAAATCTACCAAAATTGCTCTTACCTGTATGGTTCTTGACTGCTTTATTCAGAGCTTACAAGAAGTAGGAGATTAAGTTGCAGGTAAATTTTTCAAGTATTTTGCCCGTAGTAGATGGTTTAGAACTGATTTTTTCAGTAAATACTGCTATGAAAACCATCTTTAGCTCAGTAGTTGCTCTCTGTAGACAGTAGTAGAGGAGAGATTGTAAACAGAGATTAATGCAGATTTGCAGCTACTATCTAAATCCACCAGTCATGAGTTTCTCTGGTGCATTGCCAATAACCTTTGGGCTGCTGTGCAGGAACAGGTTCAAATGTACTTTAGAAAGACTCGTATAGGCTAATCTCTGAGGCTTTCTGTATAGAACAGTTTCCTGTTTTGATCTAGTCTAGCAGAAACACGTTTTATACCTAACTTAAAATGGACAGGTGTAAAATAGTATAGAAGAATTCTATGTATTTTATAGCTGTAGTCATTATTGCTCAAATGCTTACAGGTATATATGAATTAAAAAAAAAAAAAAAATCAGCTATGGATTTGACAGTAGCAGAAGGAAGTGGGTACAGACATGGGCCCACCCAGGAGATTCTGTCTTCTGCTCATACCCCAGGTGCCTGGCACAGAGCTTCTGCTGGTGTCTCCAAATCCTTCATCTCATACACAAGACGCAAAGATGAAGGGAAACTGAATCATAGACCCACAGAATGGTTTGGGTTGGAAAGGGCCTTAAAGGTCCTGTTGCTCCGACCCCCTGCCATGGGCAGAGACACCTTCCCCTAGACCAGGCTGCTCAGATCCCCATCCAGCCTGGCCCCGATACAGAGTGGGACACTGGATACAGGCGCTGCTTATCTAAGCTGTTACTGCCCACGTCATCCCGCCACGCAAAGTCGAGCTTAGCCTTCCTCCTGTGGTTGTCTCTCCTGGAACCAGATTTACAGAAAGATATAGTCTACTCACTTCTCATGTTTATGGTGATGACAGGAATGTTTTGCATAATAATTCAGAGAGGTTTCATAATACATACTCCTTCTGTACTTTGATCAAGAATGATATTCAAATTTTTTATCACTGGGCTTTGAAGTAATAATCAAGAAAAACAATTTGAATAAAGCTATGAGTTAATTAGTACAAGAAAGCCTTCAGGAAATCAAAATTTCCCTGAGACCAAAGAATGAACATGTGTCAATTCATGATCAGTATGCCATGAACTTGAAAGCTTTACAAGGACTGTGTGCAAAGTCTAGAAATTATGGGCCATTTCTTAACTATTTTTTAGCAGAGGGGCTGTAAAAGTGAGAGGAGAGAGTTCAGAAAAAAAATTAAGGAAAAAAGTTAAGGATGTTTATTTTAATAACAACTAGGAAGCCATACAGGATATTGTGCTGTGCAAAGCCAGTCCATACAGAGAGTTCTCAAAAAGAACTCATCACCAGCTTTTTTGACACCCTTGCTTTGGCATAGCTGAATTTCATAGCAGGACTTACACATTTTAATGCAAGCTCTGCTTCATTTTCATCATGATCATGATTCTGATTCCCTGTAACCGAAGGACGCAAGTCTTGGTTTAGTGTTTGCTGTCTTGAACTCTTGGAAGATCACAGAGGAGGCCATGGTACTGGGCTTTGGCTGGAATTTCACACTAGCCCCATCATTTCCATGCTAAAGGATATTCAGGGTCAGTCTTAGCTTCTCTCTGAATGCAATTGCATTTGTATCAGTGTGCTAAACCAATTAAGTCCTATATTGTGGCCATGCCTTTTAAAGGTTTAATTATAATTCATAATTTAAAACCCAAATACACAGACTTTGTGATCAAACTACGACTTTAACAATTCAAACCTAACTGTGCAGGCTGGAGCAGTGAATGAGACTCGGATGCCCAGAAAGTGGGTTAGTATGTCGTGTTTGCTGGAGGCTCGTGAGCTGCTCTGCTAGACACCAGCTGCTGCACAGGCAGGCAGCAAGAAACAGCCTGTCTTGGAAATAGAAATCACCCAAGTTATTGTGTTAAAGTTTCTAGAGTACACACTGAACCTGAAATACAATTAGGAAAACAGTGGCTTATTTATATGCCTCTTTGCAAATGCCTTCCTTCATAATAATAATAATAATGAGGTAAAACATGGGTTTATGTAAGCAAATCTGTATGAGATGAGCTTTTGGAAATGCAGCAGCGGTCTAATATTGTCTCTCTAGAAATAAGCATGAATCACTGAAGGGAGTAACTCTAAGTGTGTTGCAATCCAATCCCTTTGTTTAATTCTGTGATTCTATTACAGTTGCTATATATCTATATGTATGCTAGACATATGTTCTAGATGAAATTGTTAATAGTTACAGTTGACAGTGCCCATCGAACTGCAAAACAAGGTAAGAAAATTGTTGATACAGGTGCTGCTTGTCCTTTCTGTGGAAAGAGCCACTACAAAGGTGTATTAATAGTTTATAACTTGTCTGAAAATAAACTATGTGGAGATGCTGTGTTCTTGTGGTGTATTGTAGACATGCTATTCAAACATTGAGCCAATGTGTTTTAATCTTTAATTGAAACATATATATATATATAATTTTTATCTAGCAAAACCCCCAGTTTTTCAATCATTAACTTTTTGAATAAGGTTCCAGTATGACGAGGGCTGGCTGGGAGCCAGGGGTCTGGCAGCTGGTTGGGCAGGGGTCACCACCCAGCTCAGGAAGGCAGGTCCACAGGTGACAGCCAGGTTCAGCCACATCATGGAGCAGGTCCCTGGGGGTGAGGCAGGTCCACGGTCAGGCTGGGTCAGGGTTCCTGGCAAGGCTCAGGGGTGACAGTGGCTGCAGCCCAGCACAAGCTCCTGCCTTGCTCAGGGAGGGATTGACAGGCCAGGACTGAGCTTAAGTGGGCACTTGGGGCCCTGGGGCAAGGCTGGGGGTGAGGCCTGGGCTGCTCAGGGTTGTTAATGCCTATTAGGTTATTAATGTATTAGTGCTGTGACACTTTCGATGGGTAACTCTGCCCACTAATCCGTAAAGCACAGGTTATTTGATCCTCTGACTCAATATTAGCTAAGCAGAGTTAAAAATAAACTGCCAGCTAATTCAGCTTCTGTTTATTGGTGTTGGTAGAGAGATCACAGTGTGTCTGACCTGACTAATGAAATCCTCTGAAATGGCTATATCCACTGAGGTTCTGATAAATGTGTTTGAGTTGGGCACACAACAAATTGTCTTTAAGATGCCATCAGTAAGACTCCTGGTTCTGATTACCCGCTTTAACAAACAGATGCCCTTCACACTGAGAAAACACAGGCCTTAGAGAACTAAGGTTGTCCATAGCAAGCAGCTGAAGATTTGATTTGATCAGAAAAACAGCTGATAAAAGAAATACCTGATAAGTCAGCACCTGATGTAGCAGCAAACGTTTTAGGCTTTAATACCAGAAAAAGCTTTGTAGTTTTATAGCTGAGTTATAGGTTGGCAAAGCTGCCTATGGAGCCTCCAGAACCCTCTTTGGAAGATCTCAGAGCAGGATGAGAAAATTTTGGGTAAGGATGGTCTAGACATACAAAACCCTGCTTCAGATCAGAGGAAGGGATTCAACAACTGTGTAAGTTACCATTCAATCCTACGTTGCAATCATTCATGCTCCATTTATGTCCATATCTCCTTTTTCTGCCATTGCCGAGTACTGGGGTTTTTTTACAGATTCAAGAAAATCTGTTCACCCAGTTGGCAGGAGGAGGAAGTGAGTTTGTTGCAGTTCCTCTGCCGGGAAGGAAAATTCTAACAACAATAAAGCTTCTAGAAGGGGTATTAACCATTTTCTTCCACCTTATTTGGATTTTGTATGTGGGGCCTAGGCTTCATGCACAGATAAAATAATATTTTAGCTTTAGCAAGCTCATCGTTCTTTTTAATTCATGTTTCTGACAGTCTTCTTCACAGACACATTCCTGTTCATTCTTTTCTGTACTATGCACAGATGGTATAACTTTTATTTCTTTTTAATGTTAGACCAATGGCTTGTGAACAAAAAAATTCAAAACTGGCAGATTCTCTGCAGTTTGCATTGTTTTGTTTCTCTCTGAATGTCTGTTTTGTTAAACACATATTTTGTGTGTACTTTCAGGTATTGCTATAACATCACTTGGTCACAAGAGGGAACTCGCGTATCAGTCTCTGGGATTTATTTTATATTAGAACTTGGAGGACTCTCCAGACTAATAAAGAGATACTAGGATATGCATGTGTGCCAGGGGTGTAAGTGTGCATATATACATCTATATTTATTTATATACCCCTGCCTTTTAGTTACCAAAGGGAAACCACTCATAGAAATCAGGAACAATAACCCTGGCAGGCATGGCAGTAGAAAAGAGCCTTAGAATGGCCCAAAAATAGCCGTGTTATGCCCATGGGTATATATATACACTCATGGATATATGCTCACGAGTTGTGGCTTATCTTTGTTCCCACTCTGCAGTTCTGTAAATCTCAAAACCAGTGCTAGTGGTATCAGGATGTGGATGGAGCAGAACACACTCCCTCCATCTGAGCCTGACCAGCAGGGATTATTCTCACCAAAACTTTTGAGCAGCCCTTTATTTGAACTGTCTGCCCTTCACCTCTTCAGAGAGTCCTTTGCTAGCCAAAACTTGGCAGTAATTGGGATCTGTTCCAGAATTTATGGTATTTAATGTACATTAATATCATTTGATTGTTAAATGCATTAACAAAAGGAGAAGACTAAAATACTAATTAATTTCCAGTTTCTGCTAGATGCCAGTGGCAACATCATGGATTGTAGTATCCAATCTGCCCAAGGTTCATATTTCTAAAATAAATAAAATTGTAAATCCAGAGCTTTCTATCCTGACAACGAATGTTGTCCTGAGAACTTGGTGTCCACATCTTCCTACACTGGTGTTCCCACTGGTCAAGCAATTGCCCAGTGATCCTGCTATTGTATTTGTAGGTTCCTCCTAAAAAGCACATTAAATGTCCCTAATAAACTGAGCACAATATGGGAACTTTTCTTTGAAACCTTGCTGCTGTTTCTGTCCAGCTCCTAGAGAAGATGGCCCATGCACAGTTTGCAGTTGAGGATCTGGATTTGTTGATATCTGAGTTGTAGATGCTCAGGGTGGTTGGTTTCCTGGGAATAGGAGTCACCTTCCTCTGTGAACGTGGACTACCTCGTCTCACCCCTGGGGGGTGTCTGGTCCCTCACACATATTTGTTAAACACTGCTGTCAAATTGTAGTGGCCCTTTGGCTTATCCCATGGCAGTGAAGCACTGCAGTCCCACTGGAGCAGGGGATACATCATCAGGTGACACTTGCAGCACTCAGTCCTGCTTGGTTTGTCTTCCAGGTGTATCATGTCCTTTTTGCACATTTTTCATTTTGTCCTCTGACTGCGTGAGTTCCTTATCTCTCTTCAAGTTTTATTTCTGTACAAGTGCTACCCTTCAACTACAACCTCGTGGAGAGCATCCCCGCTGTGGCTGGTGACACTGCTGCAGATGCAGGGGATGTTGGTCTGCACATCACTGATGTGTTGCAATTTGGGGCCCTTTGAGAAAACAGGTGTCCTGCACCAAAGGGTGATTCCTAGAAGAACTTACATATTTTGGTTGGGATCTAGGATTTTTGGATTCAAGAAACCCAGAGCTGATTCTGCTAAACCGATTCTTTTTTATGCGATGAAAGCGGCTAGGGATAGAAGGCAGCTTTCCTAACCTGAACTTGCTTACTGAACTATGAATCACAGTTGATATGTCAGTTTTGATAGACGATACAGCTCCCGATCCAGAAACTTCAAAGAGAAGACGATGCATAACTAATCATTATCTATAATCTCTACACCTGATATATTAAACAGTTTAATTATTTATTTAACTGCACCACACCTGCATACCATTATCCTGTTTGTTTGACTTCATGGCATAACAAAGTTTGCACAATCTAATTTTGAAAATCTTGAAAGGCTGGGATTAGTCCAGGAAAACTATCAATAATGAGGTTAGACCTCAAGCCAGGTGTAGCAGCCAAGAACATGTCTCATGCTGTTACAACTTACCACGTCCTTTAGCCTGGAGAGGAGGAGGCTCAGGGGTGACCATATCACTCTTTACAACTACTGAAAGGAGGGTGTAGCCAGGTGGGGGTCAGCCTCTCTTCCCAGGCAGCCAGCCGATGAAAGGACATTGTCTTAAGTTGCCTCAGGGGAGGCTTAGGTTGGACATTAGGGAGAATTTCTTCCCAGAAAGTGTGATTAGACGTTGGTAGGGGCTGCCCAGGGAGGCAGTGGCATCACCATCCCTGGAGGTGTGTAAAGAAAGACTGAACGTGGCACTCAGTGCCATGGTCTGGTGACATGGTGGTGTTCAGTCATAGGTTGGACTCAATTATTGCAGAGGTCTTCTCCAACCTAAGTGATTCTGTGATTCCGTGTGTGGTACCACAACCTGGATGTGGGTACAAACACACTGCTAGAAAAGGGAAGAAAGACCCTCTCAAGGCTGTATCTTTTAACTGCTGTATTTTTGTGTGCTGCTGATTCTGGAGTTGGTTTGTGTCTTGATATACTTTTAGATGCCCTTTACTGGTGTGTCTTTTTGTAATATATAGAGCCAAATTACAGGCCTGGATGGTCCTCCTTGGAAAAGAGGATGTGTTACTCTTGAGTCTGGACTCTAGCTGATCTAATCCTTGTGGACTAATCTGCAATAACTGGTTTTCCAACTTGATGAGGAATTTTGGTAGGGATGATTGCAAGTTTGTAGTGACCAAAGTGTGAAGTATAACCAAAGCTCAGCAATAACTGAGCTTTATTTCAAAATGGAGCCAGAGGAGTGCCAGCTGTAGAACCATGTGACAGGTTTGCTTGATTCCGAGAAATTTGGAGGAAAAATTTAATGGGAACAAGAAGCATGTACTCTTCATTATTAATTCTCCTAAGGTATTCTCAGAACACCTCATTGAAAAATAAGAGTTTTCCTTAGTTTTCGGTAGCGAAAAATGAACATAATTTCTGAAAGTTTTCCAGTAAGAATATAGTTTTCCAGTAAGAATGGATAGGTGTTGCTTGAAAATAGTTTTCTTTTGAGACACAGACATTTAGAATGAAAAGGTTCATCATAGATCCATCCATTATGTTTGCTGTATCAGACAAGGCTGATAAGGAGTGATAATTCTGCCAGGTTTCCATTCATTACTGATAAATATGAATGGATAAAACTTGCTGCCACAGGTACTTACCTGGGTGTTGATTGAAGAGATACCTTTAGTGAATGTACTTGGAGTTGGCCTTTGTGAACAGAAAAACTGACAACTTGTCCAAGTATAATTTAATGATATGCCTAATCTAATTTCAAAATACACTTACTTAACTGAGGGCACCCAGTGCAGGTGCAGTCTCATTCTTCTTTGCCCTCTCCCTCCTGTGTGAGGAGTCGGATGGAAAACGAGTTATTATCTTTAGGTGGGACAATTTTCCATCCCACACAGCCACATTTACTGCATACAAAACTGTTTAGATACAGCCACCTTGTTCCAAAGTCCCAGGCATTCTCTAGTCATCCCATCACCTCCTGGAGTCAGTTGGAGCAAAGGTGTCACTGCTGGTCAGTATCTTCTAATCACTGCTTCCCTCAGGAATTTTTGGAGCTTCTGTTTTGATATTATGGTCTGCCTACTTGCTGATAACTTCAGTTACTTTGTTTATAGCAGGAATTCTGTCTGTATTTTGACTGAGTACATTCTAAATTACTTCATAAGGTACTTGTATTTGAGAGCATGACCATTCCTAGGACATGTCATTTGATAAATATCTCTAGTATCAAACCAGTACCAGGCTGGGCTTCTGTATACCTCCACTGGCTACTCCCTGATGCATCTCTCATCTGTACACCCAGACAGAGGTTTTCCTCATTAATTTTGTAATAGTCCTTCTTCCTTATATTAAGTAAGTATAAAATGAGAGTAATACAGCATTCTGTGTTCATTTCTGTAGCTGGTATTGCCTTGCTGTCGGTAGTCGTGGGGTTGGCAGCAGAGCATTCCTGCACCTCTTGCTTCTGCTTCACCCCCACTGCTCCACTTCCCTCGTGGTTTCCCTTCATGCGAGGGGAATTCTCAGAGCCTGGGAATCTCTGGATCCCTATAATCAGTTTGTTCCAGTGCCCAAGCTTTTTCTACCTACTGGACCTCTGCAGGAGGTAATTAGAGAGGAACAAAGCTTTCAGCAGTCATTGGGATGTTGTGGCCTTCCAGTCTGTCCCAGGGTTTGACACAGCTAAGCTGGGGCAGAGTGGCAAGAACAGTTCCAACAGCAGCATTGAAAGGCAGCTCCCACTTAACCCAAGAAGTCTGTTTGATTCATCCCTGGAGGTGTTCAGGGCCAGGTTGGACAGGGACCTGAGCAACTTGAACTCATGGAAGGTGTCCCTGCCCATGGCAGGGGGTTGGAACAAGATGAGCTCTAGGTCCCTACCATCCCAAACAGTTCTGTGAGTCTCTGATTCTTGCCACTCCTTTCTTTTTGTCACCTCCGTGCTTTGTGTTAGTGAGGGCATTATATTGAAATATGCAGAATATGTGCTATACTCAGACCTTTTCTTAATTCCTCAAAGATCAGTAAGGGAATTATTGGAATGGTGAAAGTTGAATTAAATTATCCTGCAGATCTCTCCCTCAGTGTCACAGAGCATGCGAGGAACAGGGAGACTGTACTTTGAAACTCTTAAATTTCTCTTCCCTGTTCCTCAAAACTGTTTTACAACTTTTGCTGCCTCAGTCAGCTATCAGTGAAGGATTCATTGGACCCTAAATTCCTGTCCTTCTAAACCCTTGTGAGATGTGCTAAAGCAAATGGTCTTCAGGGTGCTTGCTTCTGAGTAGGTGATAACAATTAAATGCATGTTTGAACTTTTCCTTTTCTTTGAATGCCACAGCCTCTATTTCTAAGGGCACTATATTGCTGAAAATCCCTTGTGGTCGTAGGGATCTTCGGTCTCCATGCTTTCCTTTCTATTCTGTTTTACTTAATTGCATGATGTCAGGCATATGGAAGTATGGCAAAATGAGAGTGAGAAACTTTGTGCCACTGTGGAAAAATCGTATATCTCAATGGCTGATGTATATCCTGCCTGAAGTCAATGCCAGACAGAATATGTCTCTTCTCTCCCACAGGCTGCTTGCAAAGTCAGAACTAGGCTGATCATTATCTTCGTCTCTTAAGTCATGATTTCCCTCTTCTTTTGCTCTTTTACAATTCCAGTTTGTGGGGAGTCAGGGGGAACTCCCCTCACTCCTGGGCTTTTTGTTGACTTATTGGGAAATACTTATTTAGTCTGAAAGTTACCAAATTAAAAATTAGCAATATGAACACAATGAAAAAATCAAGGCCATCTGTTTTCTTGTGAAGTCTGTTGATGATGCTGTTTCTGACATGAGTAAAAAGAAATATCACTGGTATTATACATGGAAAATTATATTTAAGGTAGTTTCGTACTTATTGATATTTTTTCTAGATTATAACCTGATATCAGTTTAGGATTGTATCATGTGTTACTTCACTACTAGATTTAAGATAACAGAAGCAATTCAGACACATTGCTCATTCATAATAAGCATCTTTGATTTTTTGTATGTGATTCACAAAAAAAAAAAAAAAAATTGCAATCATGGCGTTGTGTTACTGAAGCTTTTTGCCTTCACTTTTCAGCTCTTTCACTCCCTTGTTGCCTGAGCTTTAACCCACTCCATATCCCAATAGGAAGAAGACAGCATTTATCTTGTAGCTCATAACAGTGGTGTGAAAATTCAGGATTATTTACAGAAGTTCATGAAAGATGACAAAAGATTTACTCTTTGAACATGTGCAACTCATGCTATGGAGTGTGTCCATGAAGATGCTGTAAATTATAGATCACCATGGTTGCTTCCATGGGAGATGCACATGGAGGTCCTGAAGAATCTTTAGTTCTGACTTTTGCAGATTTTTTGATTGATTGAATCAAAAGTAGGAGACCAACAGAGAAGATGGGAAGGGAGCTGCAACCACTTATAGGCAGGTAGGACTGGGAGCTGTAGTTCCTTTGGCTTTAGTCTTCCTGGTAGCACCACCTGATATCATTAATATGATATAATTTATGTCATATTATTGAGTCTTGGCAATGTTAAACCCTGGAGTTTGTTGAGCTTTACAAGCAAGCACTACCAGTCTTCAGACAATTGTAAAATGCAGAGGTTTTTGAAGAAATGAGTTCTCCATCTTAACAAACGCATTTCCTTACTTTTCTGTAAATCTAGAAGAGTGAGGCTTGTCCACATGCCTCAGGAGGGTGTTGTGAGGATAACCCAGATAAGATCAGCTTTCTTTTACAAGTACGCAAAGCTGCTTTTATGTACCAAGTGTGATTTATGGCTGGGAAACATTTGAACAGCCCGTGCCTCTCCTTCCCATAGCGTGGCATATACCAGACTTGTTCTTACAGAGGTTCGAGAGATTAAGGGAAAAACAGCAACATGCTAAATGCACTGGGGCAGTTCTAGTGCCTCCAAAAGTATCTTCAAAACCAGTTTTCATTTATTTGTCATTGGAGACAGATTCTTCTTAGACCATTGGCACTGCTTAGGTCTTGGGCTTGTCCTGCAGCAGGTCATGGAGTGAGGTAAAGTCAGGGCTAACAGACTGGAGCACAAGAGCTTTGGCTCTGCTGCTGTACTTCTGCCCTGGTAAGTGTCCTAGCAGAGACTCCAGCACATAAAGCTGTCCTAACCAGGTTTCTGAAGACAGCACTGCAAGTTTTGCAATATCCATGCTGCTACGTGGTTGCCTGAACTAAGAAAACTCTACTGTGGAACTGCAGATTTTGTGGATGGGTTTCTGGCTGACTGTTGACAGCAACAAAACCCTTCAAAGAAAGAGTTGTGTGCTGGCTGCTGTAGCAGGATTGGGAGAATTCTTCTTTGCTGAAGAGCAAAGTAGCTTCTCAGGTGCCTTTGGGTCACTCATAGCATACAGCTTTGCATTACTTCATGCTAATGAGGAAAATGGTGGTACATGGTATGGAACTGGTCTGCATATGTCCAACACTGAGCTCTCCTGAACAGGCATTCCTGAAGAAATAGGTGCTTTGTACGGAGATAATGGTGTTACTTTCTAGTTTGCAGAAAGTAGCCACTCCTACCCTGCATCCTCAGTTACCAAGGGTTTCTGTCTCTGAAATCATAAAGCAAATAGTCTCCAAGTTTCTTGTATGTGATTGTGAGGTGTAGAAGCAAGGCAGGTGTGGAACTGTGCATGCTTGCAAACAAGCACGCACCCTGCCAGGGGCTCCTGGACAGGTTTGAATGGCTGGTAGAAGGGCTCTTTGCCAAAGCCACCTTTGATTATCAATCCATAATTGTCAATCTATTCCACGATATAATTGACTTGTGCAGACAAGTTATCTTGCATATGGAATGTCTGACCTTCTTCACCTCCCCTGTCCTCCCTGCCCTAGGCCACATCCTCCCTATCAGAGTGTGATATAACACATCCCGCTAGAGAGCTGCAAGAGAAAGATGACTGAGATAACAGAGTAAGTTACTTGTTCCTGTAATTAAGTAATTCAATGGATTAGTTGCCTCTTATTTCATCTGACAGTTTCCAATCCTATTGAGAGCCAAACACCAGAGAGAGGAGACCCATGGACATCTACTGGGTTCCACATCCACTCAGAGGCTAGCCCAGGGTCAGCTGAAGGAATGTTCTGGCCTGCCAAGAGACATCCAACCCTTCCCACAGCCTGCTCTGGGGCTTGCAAAGCCTTGCAGGGCATAACAGTCCCATGGAGAAGATCTGAATGTGCCGGTGGGGAGGCAGTGGGTGAAAATATTTGAGGATGAAGGAGTGCCCCATTCCTGGACTTGAGCTCACAGGAGCTGGGGGAGGTCACCCGTGCAAGCAAACACTTTGCATCAGCTCACAGGGGTTCAGTGACAGTCGGTAGTGGAGCTTTCATTTTAGGTTGCACAATCCTGCACTCAATGGTTAAAGCACACAGTGATCATTTCTCTCATGCAGATGCAAACTGAGGCATCAGATAACAGATATTTTGCAGATGTATCTTCTGCAGTTGGTTGTTTTTTTTTTCAAATTCTGTGCAAGAGTTTCCTATTATTGTCTCTTGACTGACTATATTCCACTCTTGCCAGCTTATGTTGGACAAAGCTGAATTTATTATGTATCTTTTGCTTGTGTCACGATTTCACCATTGCTGTATTTCATAAATTTAATGAAGTAATTTTGGGAAGAAAAAGTATTAGACAAAGAATTTTATTTTTCCTTGCTGTCTGCAGTCCTGTGACCTGGGAAGTCTTTTGCTCATCTATAATAATGAATCAACTTTCAGATTTTTGTCTTGCTATGTAATATGTCTAGACACAGCGCTGGTGAGCTGCACACACAAAGCAAAACCTCACCGGAAGACTGAAATAGCTTGGATTTGCACATGGAAAATATTAACAAGACTGAATATCAATTTGGTAGAGATGATACTTAGAATTTTGAGATCTGGCATCATAGATTCAGTAAGATAGATGGATGTTAATGAACCTTTTTCTTCTGCTTAGGGCCAGGAGCATACATAAGCATTCTGCTGATTTGTCAGAGATGTGGATGATTTTTCTTTGCACTGGAATGCAAAAAAACCCAAATGGTTATTTAGGAGAGAGCTGTCTGAGCTGAATGGTGTAGAAAATGTAGGAAGATACGAAAATGTGAGAAAGAAGAAATAGTTGTTTTATTTCTTGGTTTCATCTTTGTAGGTGTTACCACAGAATAGTCTTTTCAGTTTTAATTTTTATTATTTCCTTCTCATATTTTAGACAGCAGAAAATGCTTCTGATATGTTACATAAATTTAACTCCTTTTATATAGTTATATCAGATGCATTTTCTATAACCCAGTTCTACCTTTTCCCCAAGCCCATACAAATGGGAGATTTAAGAACAACAGTTTAGTTGAGCATTTCCATCATGCTTTTGATCCCAGAAACATGTCCATCCCATCAATGAAATAAAGAAAGGAAATTATATGCTTTGTGTCACTTTCTTGAGGTCTGACAAATCCTCCCCACTCCATTAGAGGTGGTGAAGATACGAGTCCTTGGAGATATTCCATCTCAAATGTTACAATGCTTCTGTTCCTCTCTGAGCCACAACAGAGATGAAATCTGACCTCTCACCTGTTTGGGATTTTCCCTACTGTAGGAGATCTAAGTAAGGTGCTGGTAAGGCTGGAATGGGTGGCTGAGATAAGCATCTCCCCTTACACATTGGTTGGTTTCTTTTTCCGGAAAAAGCTCCGTTTTTGACTCTTCTGTTGAGCTGAGTGGGGAAGAGCTTTCTGAGCTCATGGCACTGTAGAAAAAAAGTCAGCATTAAACACATCCTGAGAAAGAAACCGTTTTGCACAACACATTTCAATTGCACAACTCCATTAAGACCTTGTAATTAACGCTGGGTTTGGTCTTGTTTTTGTAAGCAAAGATGTTCATGAGTTGTCTGCTACTGAATATTTAGAAGCAAAAAAGTGGCTATAGGCAGGAAAACCTGCAGCCTTGCAAGAAAGAAGATAAGTGACTTGTTCGTGGTGTGTAGATACTGTCAAAAAATAAGTGATGCAGAAAGAAAACACAGATTTTTTGTTTCCATCTCAAGTCCAGAAATACTTCTTGTGCTATACAGTGGGCAGAGTGTGAATTTTGCTGGAGCATCTCATATTAGTGAAATTGTTGTCCTGGAGCTTTGCAGAAGCATTTTGACACCTAGTGGTATGGTAACAGGATGTTCAAACCTTTCACCAAGTACAGGGCATAAAATGAAGACTCAAATACTTTTCGTGCTCAGGTAAATTATCATTTTATTGGTTTATTAATGGTTATTTCTACCTTTTATATTCCAGGTGGACAATAAATACAATAAATAACTTTTCTGTTCCCTGTTCTTTTCAGAGACTTTGGAGTTTTAAAAATCTTTAAAAAAATCATTAAGCATTCAATTTATTGATTTCTTGGTAGGTTGTCAGGATTGTTTTCAGAAATTCCTTTACATTTCCCTTGGTCTTGTACTGGCATTGATTGGCATGTGGCAGGCTCTAAAAGAAAGAACAAAGATTGGGTTAGCAAAGATTTTATAATAAAATAAAGAATTTAGATGAATCAGTGAAAATATACATTATTTGGAGCTACACGAGGATTTCAGAAACATTTCCTAGAGAATTGTTCCTTGAGCAGTGTAAGAGTGGCCTTTCATGGTGACTAGGAAGGTGGCAGATGGATTGTTATTTAATTCTGTATATTCAGTTCATATATTCAGTTGCAGCTGAAGTCATTTAAACCAGGCTGTTTCAACCCAGAAAACTGTGCAGATACTATGAGGAGGTGGGTGAGACTGGGACAAGGGGTCTGCTCAGTGTCCCGAGGCCACCCTAACTATTCCTCCCTGCAAGTTTGAAGGCAGCTTAAAGGAGCTGGAGACACTGCATTGTCAGCATCTTCTGTGTCTCACTGAATCACACCAGAGCTTTGCTCAGCAGGTACATAAAGGAAGTTTCACTGCCTCAGAAAAGGCACCTGAGGGAGGACCCACGAGCCTTCCTGAGCATCATCACGAGTCGGAAGATGCTGCAGGTCACAGCAGTATTTCACGGCCAAGGATCAGTGAAGAAACTGCTGCTTAGGTAGAATTAAAGCTGCAGAGGAGAAGGATGCTCTGCCCACCTGGCCCAGCCATGCAACTCCTGCACATCCATTCCCCAGTGTTAGATCATTATTATTTAGTGTCAAAACGCCTTTTGAGAAAGGAGAATAGAAAAGTGATTTAAATAAAGCTCCTGTCCCAGAGATCTATGTTCAAAGGGTTTGGAGAAGAGGAAGGGCACAGTGAAGCAGAGCCCATCTCCCTTCTTCCTCTCCCAACTTTAAAAGCTTTTCACTGCCTCACACATGTTGCAGTTCTATCTGGTTCCTGTACAATATAAGTATTTAAAACACATCTGAAATTATTGAAACACTTTATAAAAAAACTCATTTCTTTTGTAACAGATAGAAAAAGATCTGTAGGAAGGTAAGAAAGTCTTACCTTGCAGAGGTTTCTATCCAGTTGAGCCTGGAAGGTCAAGTAAAGCCTTGTAATTACTTCTTTGGAAGATTCGTTGTTTTGCTGCAGGTGTTTGGTTCCATCCACAAAGCATGCCAGTTCATGGCCACGCTGTTCAACAAAGAAGGCATTAGAAAAACCTAGAATGCATTTTGTGTTTATCCACAGAAAGAAGAAATTTGTATTCCTAAACATGGCAGCATGTCACAGTCAAATGCAATGTATTTTGCCATATGTTGAAAACTGGTAAAAGAACTTTGGGGAGACTGTAAAAGACTGAATTCTCATGTGTGACATAAGAAACACCTGTCCCATCTCTCAGAAAACCTCAAACTGTAAAAGTTACCTCTTTGAAGCATAGTTTCAGCTGATACTGGGGCTTCACCACATCTGAGGAGGCTTAAAGTAATGAATAGTGCTGGATACAGCTAGAGCTAAGTCTGAGGCCTGACAGCTCTAGCCCAGGTTCACTTGGTATTTAGGCACCCAGCCATAAAACAAAGTCTTGCAGAGATTTTCAAAGCAAGAGCCTGTATCCCTTGATATGCAAGTCAAGCCCACAGAGGATTTTGCCTGAATCTGGGCTTGGTTCTAATTGCTCTGCAGAGGGAGGCCTTCTGCTTCCCTCCCCACCACTGTTCATCAAGCTCAGTTTTGCTGCTATTGGTGTATTAAAATCTTCCTTACAACTGAAAGGAGCAAAGTTAACAAACTTGAACTCAGTTAATACCAAATTGCTTTAACATCTACAGTAGCTTAAAAAGAAATATACTTACCTCAGGGATGGGGAGACATGAACATGACTGAAAACAAAAAGAGTGAGTGTTAAAATCCAGCATTCGATGTACAAGTACAGATTTGTTTAGTCTCATTATATTCTCAAAAGCCATGTACTCACACTGACAGCTGCCTGCCTACATGGGCAACTCACAGAACTATCACCCTGGAAGAAGAGCAAGTGAGAAATCAGTATTTACTATCATCTCCTGTACAAGCATGAATTTTTTTCAGAATTAAGGTGCTAAACAGCCACTTACAAGCAGGCGCACTGTATAGCGGATAATTTGCGGGGCATAGCAATCCTTTGCTTGCACAGAGAGCAGCAGACAAGAGAGGATTATGTATGACAGCATGCTGGCATTCATGTCAGCTCAGTCTAATGGGTGACAGAAGAACAGGAGGGCACTCCTTTTAATTGAGTCTTCACAAAATTCCCGTTCTAATATGGAAAAACCCAATTATAAACTGATACCAGGTGCCCACTGTTTTTTCCCATAGCTTGGACAGCATTTTAAAAAAATCAAATGTGGAATTGAGTCACCTATTTCAGTGACTTTGATACTGTGGAAATTCACAAATGCTCCTCAGGACTGATTAATTTGAACATTATGATATCACACCCCAGCAGGAAACAATGGTTAAAAATCTACGAAAGCATGGTTTTTTTCAGACGTGGGGTTTGCCTCCTGTAGTTATGTAAATTATAGTTACATGAAAGCAAAGAGATGATAATGTTTCAGCATTGCCAAAGTTCCTGAGAAAGCAAACTGATGTGCTGCTGGGTGGCTTCCCCCCAGATTCAGAGCAGGACCTTGCTCGAAGAAAGCTGGTGACACTGCTGGGGTCTGTGATGCAGACAGATAGATGGATGAAGTCGTGGAGCAGTGCCTGGACAAGTTGTCACACTGAATTACAGCTGCTGTGTCCAGAGAGCAATCCCATAGTCCTTGACCATGATCCCACCATGTGGAGTGCACATGCACCAGTGTGCAGCTGAGCATGGGGCCCTCAGAGTGCAAACAGGGCTGCATCCTACCCATTGCCTCTTGAGCAGAAAGGACTGGATGCAAAAGCAGTCCAAGGTAACCCAAATGGTATTAACTTGGCAATTCTCTCAGGTGGCCCCTCCAAATAAGGCTGGATGTTGGTGAGAGCCCTCCCTGGCCACAGAAGTTTCCTTTTTGCAAGTTGCACACCTTGTCAGAGCAAGTGGTAGCCCTTCAGATTTCTTTTAAATCCCCGGGGTTGACTTCTATGCTTCCCTTCTGTTTGCCATAAGTCCCATTATGCCTTAAGGGTCTCCTCCAAAAGCTTGAGACTTCTTCTGGTCAGTCTGGCTGAAGGATAAGTGTGACCCCTCTGGAAACTGTCCTGGCAAGAGAAAACACTGAGATGCAATTAGCTGTTTTTTCTCTGGCATTTGCCAACCAGCAGCATGGGTTCACCTGGCTGGGTGTGGCTCCACTGGCAGCAAGGGGAGCAGAGGAGGACCTGCCTGCTGCTCCTGCCCCTGCCTCTCTGCCTGCACACCAGCATCACCTCTGCGCTGGGCCGGATGCTTCCTGCCTTTTCGCTGAAATGTGTCCTTAGGTGATTCAGTGTGGAAAGTTACAGAGCCCATTAGGCAGGTACAGCTTCCACACAGGCCCCAGGGAATACCTAGAAAAGCCAGAGACCCTCCCTTGGCAAGCTAAAGCTGACAGCAGCCTGTGTTATGATCAACAGATGCACAAATACCGTGGGGATGGCTGACGTCCATGAACCAGGCAGTGACACCTTTCAGGGCAGCAGAAAGTTAGAGCAGGAATAAAATCATTGATTTGTGATTGAAACTCTGTGATTCCCTAAAAAGCAATGAAGAGACTTCTGTTACAGGTACATCACCTTCGAGGAAACTGCTCTTTGCCCAAGCAAAGCAGTGGGCATGTTGCTCTCTGTTTGTTCATCCAGTAAAGCCCCAATTAGTTTAAAGCATGAATCCCTGAGGGAAACAGATTATGTGTAACATTTGTGAGACACTTGGTTTCTCAGATGGTTGAAAAAATGATTTTACATTCTTTAAAAGAAAGAGTCCAAAAGTGTCTTTGATTTAGCCAAGGTTGTGCATTGAAAATGGTAAAAAGTTATGGAAGAGAGGGGCAAGGGGTTCTTTGTGACAACAAGGAAGTTCTACTATGTGTGTTTTTAAGGAAAATATGTTCATTAGAAATCCCATTTTCCCAGTAACTGCTACGCTGTCTTTGCAAGGATTTTACAACATCTGATGTACTTGGCGGGGTCTCTTGGGCCTCATCACCTGAGGAATTACATCTCAATGCAGCTGCCATGCTCTGTACACAAAAGCAATGTTTGCATAAATCATATGCAAGATACATAATTAGGACCTTTCCATACACAGATGTAATTATGGACACCGGGCAGTGAGCACATCAGATAACTTTTTCCCAGGCTTATAGCCCAAAAGGCAAGGTCTGTATTCTTGTTGCTAATTGCAAATCAGAATGGCAGAGCTTCCAGAGCTGCTTCCGAGCTGCTCCCAAGCCCGCGGTTCTTCCTTCCACATGGTCACTCTCAGCCAGCAGTGCCAGCGCTATCTCTGCATCTCTGCATTTCCATTTGATTGCTTAGTGAGATCTGTCTCACACTGTTGTTGCTCCAGGCTAAATGAGTTGTCAGAGAAGCTGCATTCAATTTACAGTGAAAGAAAAATCACCAGAAGTCAAACTGGCAGTGAAAGATCTTTCCATGTATTGGTTAGAGCCAAACTGGATGAGGCGCAGGGGCGAGTGGCACCAGTTGAAGCTTCTTTTTAGAGAGTTTAGGTTCTTTTCTGGCGTTTAGAGGCTGATCCAAGGCTGTAGAAACTAATATGTGATGCCATCTCAGAAGAAAGACTAACTTTTTCATAGAAGCTTTAAATATTTAGCTTTGATGTTTTAAAAATCTTCATTACGATGACCAGCTGCAGCAATATATTTTCACAAATAGGTTGTCATTTGTCAGTTAACTTTCTGTCCTCATGTTTAGGTAGCTGGTCATCCACTCTTCTCCCTTAATCTCTCTTTCAGCAACACAGACCAAAATGTGGAGAGGAAATAGAGGTTTTTCATCCATTGCTCAAAAAAAATGAAATAAAGATCACCAGCCTTAAAGGTACTGGGAACAGTAGCCCACAGAAACATCCTCTATGTTGCCACTGGCACACCTGAGTGGGGAAACTCACTGTGGTCAGCCTGGGGCAGAGCCACACAGCAGCAGATGGCATATCCCCATGTCCTACCACTTCCCTACCTGCTGAGGGGTGCAGTGGGCAGGGTGCAGGGGAGGAGCAGAGTAAGGACAGGATAGAGAGCTCCATCACCATGGGTACTGCCAGCACCAGGGCAGCCCATCGACTTCAAAGTGATGGGATATTAAGATTCCAACCCAGAACAGATCATTTGGAAAAGGTGAATATACAAAACTCTCCAATGTATTTCTGTGGTGTCTTACAGGCAGTTTGTTCTGGCTCCTTTGGAGACTCTAATGTCCTGCACATTTTTGGTTTATGTGTAAATACTTTGGGATATAGATTTTTTTTTAATTGCCTTTACTTTGATGCTAGGTTGAATGACCAAAAATGCTGCACAAAACATCCAATTTCCAGACCGAGATTTTAACATGGTTTACATAAACCTCCAGATCTTCTGAGTTCTCACGAGAGAATTTGCATCCCAGTGTAGAGTTTCTAAGAATCTCTATACATTTTGGGTTTTCTGATGTAGAAAATAAACCAACTCCCTGCAGAGGAAAAACACTCAGATAACAAACCAGCTTGTTTTACATTTGCTGTGTGCACTGATCAAGATAGAAGAGATGCAAAGACCGCAAATGAAGAGATGCTATCCATAGTTTCGCTTTCCAGAGATAAGGTGGCCTGGAGTATTTTTTTCCCTTTCTCTTAGATAAAGATGACATATGCTAATGTGGAAATAAAGGAAAATAGGGGCATTCTAATCCCTTCATGAAAGGGTAAACCATAGCATAGTAATAGCAAAATTGCTTATAACAGAAAGGCATCGAATCCTGATGAACTCAGGGAACATTTCAGATTCAATCCAATCCAAGAGGGTAGTGGCACCACCTGAGAGCCACACACTGTGCTCTGCCCAAGCAGATGGACCACAGCATGTCCTCAGGAGTCACATTAGCTTCTGTCGGTAATGGAGCACTCATTACTTTCAGAAGAGTTTTAATTAATTTGAAACCATTTAAGCTTATTAACAAACACTAGTGACACTCAGGAGCTATGAGAGGGGAGAGCACATGAGAGAGACCTTCAGAGCTGCAAGTCCTCCTTCTTTCAGGCAATAGTACAGTCACCAGAGCTGTCCTGGGTTGAGCCAAGCTTGCCATGTTGCAATGATATTTAGCAAGAGCCGAGGCATCTAAAAGAAAAAAGCCCTGACAGCAACACGCCAGCCATGCTGTGAGTCGTGCATATTGAAAATGCTTCCCACAACCAACCATCTCTAAAAGCAGGCAGAAGGCAGCAGAAGTTGAACACAAAGGTCACCAGTTCTCTTGTATCTTAAGATTTTTCCTGATGTCTTCTTCCAGTGTCTTCTTTTGTGGCCTGACCGCTTTCATACCTGGAAAGAGAAACACTGAGCATTCTCACATCAGAAGTCCACTCACCCCTCCTTGCTTGTCCCACTGTGCGATGACCCTGTGTGCTGGAGTTCCCACTCAGCACGGCATGCAGAGGGAGGCTGAACATGCAGGACAGACAGACAGCACGAGGCATTCACTCCATGGCTGTGTTAGAGCTCTTCCCCAGCCAGCCCCACTTCGCAGCTCGCTTTTCATGTTGGAAGCATTGAAAATCCACCTGCAGGCTGCTTAATGGAAATAAGTGATAGTAATTTGACAACGCAGTAGGCAGGATATTGGTTCCCACCTAGTTGCATCAGTAAGAACAACCTGGCACATATCCATGAGAATTGGCAGGATTTTCTATACCATGTGTTTCTATGATGTGTGTGAAGTAGGCTACGTTAGTGCTAAAATGTTTTGAAACATGGGAAAATAGAGCAGTCCATGAAGATGAGCTAAGTCCTGGTGCTTTCACAGAGGTGAGGCCGTGCAGGTGCCAGTTTGATGCAACAAGTGTTGGTGGCAGGGCAGTCTCAGCTTGTTCTTTCCCAGTTGCAAGGTTCTGGTTTCTCCAAATCTTTCTCCTTGTGACCCAAGGTTACCCATTACTTTCTCCATCACTCAAATGGGACCTTTGTATTCTCTTCAGAGACTGGGTGTTGTATAGCCCAGTAGCCTTAGAATCTGACCCTTACTAAGCAATGATTTCTTGATGTATCCAGCACTTTATATCTTACAGTGAAACTGCATATGTGACCTCTGAGATCCTCTTAAAAAAATACACTTCTTCTGCTGCTCGAGTGGCTCCTAACAGGTTGGTTGTTCCACTTGTGTCTGATTCTGGAGCCGTCACAGGATCTACAGTTTAGGAAAACTGCCTTCAAAATCAGTGTGACTACTTAAATTTCCCTTCACCTCATGTCTTCATTCCTTTTGGAGCCTGTCTCTGGAAGGATACTCTACAGGCTGCTTATCTAAGCTGGCAGTGATCAGTCTGTGCATTACTGAAGGAGGATATTTAGGAAGAAGATGGCTTTAGAGAGAGGAAGCTGTTCTTGTGCAGTTTACATTCAATTTAGCACTTGAACTTCTTCCCACTTGTCTCCTTGGATCTCACCATTTTTCTGGCTCTGCGGGTTACTTTTTTCTTCACAAGTACAAGACAGGCATTGGCCTTCTTGGCTGACATGAATGCCATGCCTAGGGGAGGAATCTCTACTGTAACAACCTCTGTGATAAAACAGAGAACTTCAGATAAACTAAGGAGATATATCTTAATGCATGCAAAGACGTCACCTACTCCTCTGGCTCAGAAAAAGAGAAACTGAGATGTGGAGTGTGATCTTGCCTTCCCCTGTGGTGGGGACACACCAGGCAGGGACTCCCAAGGCGTGAGAAAATCTCAGCCTGGTTTAGAGCTGTCATAAAATCATTTAGGTTGAAAAAGACCTTTATAGGCAGAGTTTCAAAACTGCTGGGCAGCACCAGCCTCTTCCCACCCCATGCACCACAGACATCACAAAGCTTCTCCCAGCCCCAAAAACCTTCATCCAAGTCAGGGCTGTTTTCTAGAAAAACAAGTTTTCACTGGGAAATTGGTTCCTGTTTGATTGGGTTTTTTTTTTCAATTAACGAAATAAGCTGCTGTTACATTTTCTTCCTTTCATAGCACTAAATAGTTTATAAAGTATTAAAAACAGCCAGCATCTCATTAAGTAATACAGGCTGTTGCAAGAGCTGGAATGCCAACAGAGACATGAAAGTTGGGCAATTACAAACTTACTTGGGGGATGACAGGTCTGAATATGCTTTTGTAATCCAGGCAACAAATACACAGAAGTAGGTATCCCTGGTCCTTCTGGTCTCCCTTCTCATTTTTTGACAACTTCAGGATTTACTGCATTTATTTTAAAAGTGAGGGGCTCTGTAAACACCTTGAACAACCTACCAAGCTGGTAGAAGCTATCCACTCCAGCATGTGTGTGGAACATGCCACTGATGGCAGGTCTGTACGGGCAGAGCACTGACAAAGGAGCTGGTCCATATTCTGAATTCTATTGACACAGGGGTTTTCTTTTTTTGTAATTCAGAGACAAAATCACCAATATATGTAATCAGTACCCCACTGAATCAGCTGTGTGTCTGTCTGCCTGCCTGCCAGGCAAGGCTGTTTTAAACTCCATCACCAGGTCCCTGAAAAATTCTTTAGACATCCTAATTTCTATCCATGGATAATGATACTGATACTATTTCCAAGAATGAATGCATTCAGTATATCATACAGAAGATTATTCACAAGACACACACTTGTCAAGTCTCTGTGTGTATAAATTATAATTTCCATCCCTCATCTTTGGGATGTGGGGCTGATCCCTGTGGTGTCACTTAACCCCAGCACCACTGGACCTCTTTCACTGGTGACACTACTGCAAAAGCAAGACTAAACTGTCTGTCAGTCTCCGTATGCAGGGATCATAGAACCATAGAAGGGTGCGGGCTGGAAAGGACCTTAAAGCTCATCTCCTTCCAACCCACTTACCATTTGCAGGGACACCTTCCACTGAACCAGGGCCCTGTCCAACCTGGCCTCGAGCACTTCACAGAGGTGTGATCACTCATAGCGAGGGGTGTCACAGAGAGCTGTGCCTCAAAAGCTGCTTGTCCCAACCCTAAGGTGTCCTTGGTCACCAGCAGTGGCCCAGAGGTGGCCTAATCTCCTTCACAGTGGCCTGTGCTGCCATCACCTTTGAAACCCTCGTGCTCTAGCCCGGAGTTGCTTTGTCTCTTTTGTGGTTTGTCTGTGAATGCTAATGAGGTGACGCACTGATTAACCAGTGTGTCCAGGGCTTGCCCCCAGTGCTGCCAGACCAGGACAGCCTTTGGCAGGGCAGGGTCACCCCAAAATCCTCTAGAGGCTGTCCAGTGTGGGGCTGCCCACGGGGACGGGAATGTGTGCTGGTCTGGCAGCAGACTTGGGCTCAGGATTGAATGGACAAGACACAGAGGGGTTTGTTTGCCTGGCAGCTCCAGCGAGCAGCATGTGCCCTGCCAGGGATGAGGATGCCATCAAGTGGCCAAAGCTTTATATTCACTTCCCACTTGCTCTTCAGGATTTTATATTTATATTATACATATTTATATTATACATATATCTATATATGTATATCTATATACATATATCTATATATAGAATAGCTTTCTGCCCTCTGCTCCCTTTCCACACCAGGGTGCCCATGGCTCTCCGTGACAGCTCCTTCTGGCAGGTGTGTGCTACACAAGAGTTTTGTCCAGGCAAATCCCGGGCTCCAATCTCAAAATTGGTTTAATTGGATGAATAATATAATGAAATATCACCGTGCAACTCCAATGTGGGTCTCAGGGCTTTACACCCAGAGAGCACTGAATGGATCAAACCTGGGCACCATGAGGGCAGGATCATGCAGATACACAAGCTTGTTGTGAACTCATCAGTTTAATTAATTCATGGTCCATTTTACATTATGCAGGCAGATAAACACACCATTTATTTGCACTAAAAAATAGTCTGCCCAAGCATTAGCCCTGGAGACACATTTTGCATCTAAAAAACATGTTTTACATACATGCATTAAAATAGGGAACATGGAAAGGATGAATCCTTAAATACAACGAGCAACAAATACTTGTGTGAAGGCTCATCAATTTTATCCATATTGTTTATCAAACACAGTTTCATGTGTCCTCAAGAAGGTCAAAGGCACTGTGAGTCTTCTCACCTGCAAGTCCTGAGATGAAGCAACACCAGCTGTTTATTCACCATTTTAAGGCCAGTTCTGGGAGCACCCACACTTCTGTTTTTAATCTGGGCCCCAGTGATGAGGAGCCCAAGGAAGGTGACCCCGTTTCCAAGTACTGCTACAGAACCAAAGTTCTAGGCACTTTCTGCTGAGATCTTCAAGTGTTGTGACCAATTCCTCCATTCAACTGGGAAAGAGGATGTAGGAGTTTCTCTTGTCTTCTCCTCCTTTTATGGAGGAAAGCTGGACAGCTGCTCCACATTGTCTTCAAAAACCTTTTTTTGAAGGCATCTGCTATAACTGCAATCACTGGGCTTTTCCCCCAGAGCTCTTCTCCAGAGGAAGAGCTGTTCCTCTAGAACATTTCCCAGATGAAGTGTTGTCCTAGATTATTCCCCTGTGCCATGTGTCCCTCTGCATGTGAGCCAGTTACCCCTTGGCCTCTCCTGCCAGTGCCACCAGAGTCCTTTTGTCACAGCAAAGCTGGTTCTTCTTGGGCTTTGGCATCAAAAGCTCCATGCTTAGAAAATAAGTCATAAGGGTATTTAACAGCATAAATAGAAATAATCATGATGTAAAAGATCTTGGAATAATTGAGAGGCTGAGGTAGACCAAAGAGAGACTGGGCCTTCCCCAGTGGTCTCAGTGGGGCTAAAGGCTACAGAGTGATGTCTGCAGGTTTTGGCAGCTGGCAAGTCGTGTCAGGGACATCAGAAGGTCTAATGAGATACCTCGAGCCGGTCCCTGGAGGGCTGCAGCAGGCAAGCTGTGTAAATTAATAGGCAGCCTTCTATATGAAATGCAGACTTGTTTTATTGTTTTCTGTATTAAAAAAAAGCAGCTTAGTCTCTGAATTTAACATCCTCCTGTTTTCCAATTTAATGTATACCTTGGATAACAGACTGAGGTTGTTGAAGCCCTTTACATTTTTCATGATAATGCGTTAAATTGTGCCAAACCGTGTTGTAGAAAACAAGTGTTGGTGTGGGAGAAGTCACACACTTCTTTGAACCTGAAAGGAAACTAGGATTTGGTGGAAATCCAGACCTTCCTACATAAAAAGCAGCTGTGTACCCACCACATTTCCTCCTTTCCTTGTTCACAAAAAAAAAAAGTGTTATAACGCCATGTTGTACAAAAGATGCTCCCTTGCTGATGTGAGGTGGGCTGGGTTTGGGTACATCCCTTGGGAAAGGGAAGTAAGTTGTCTTCCTGGTTCAATAGGAAAAATGTCATTGGTGAAGAAGCCCACCACCACCGGAATTATTGAGGTGTTCTTAGTCAACAGTGAAAGATTTGATAATAAAATAGTCTTTGGATTTGGTTGAGCTGGTGGGATTCCCGGAGTCCTCCGCGGACTGCGTGTCCCAGCAGTTGCTGTAGGTGCAGGATGGGAGTCTTCGGTCAGAGCAGCTGAGCCCTCACCAACACCACACTGCTGATGTGGCTCAGGAAAGTAGGAGACTTTCTGATCTTCTCAGCAACACTTTTGAAATAAGAAAGAAGGAGATTTATGAAGTACTGCAGAAAACAGCAAAGACTACCAAGAAAAATCTTGAATATCTAGCTGCTAAAAAAGTTTCTTTAATCAGATATTTTTAATCTTGCTCCTTTATGCAACTCTAAGTTAATGAGGGAAAGAGTGAAACAGTGAGTTGATAGTCAAGGCACTTTGAAAGAGCTTAGTTTCATATCTTTGTGGATGGAACAAGGGAGGAAAGAATACTGTGCAGGGACTATAGTAAAAATAATATTTCAAAACTTATAAAATATTACAGAATCATCTCCTTTCAAATTTTTATTTCTGATTGATATTAATTAAAATAATCACAACAATCAGAACGGATTACAGTGAAGCTCCAGATGTGGACTGAAACTAAAATCCATTGGCACATTTGCTGTCTGCTCTGAATCCCACAAACCCAAACTGTGTTTGGCTATTCAGATGTAGGTACCCATGCAAGTTATATGACTTTCAGAGGATCTATACCATCGCAACTCTATTTGATTCAAAGATTAATTCTGTAATTCTAATAAAGCTAGAGAGTCTTTATGTGCTGACCTGGAAGTTAGGGATTGGTCTCAGTTTGGCATCTTTTCATTGCTTTGAGAGAAAGTTCATAGCCAAGAAACATGGCTGCACTCGATGGGAATCCTCTCAATGTATTGACCGTGAGGCCCCTAAAAAAAACCTGTTGGGATGGAGAAAGGTTAGAGCATAGGAATGTACTGTCTATTTTAAGAACAGGAAGAAAACACTGAATGAAATCATGGTGGGATTCTGAAGAACCAAGTCTTTTGGGTTTGCTTGGAAGATATACTCCCACTGCTGGTCTTAGCTGAGGTCTGCACTGGGGAACAGGAACACAGTGGCAGAAGTCACTGGTTTGGTATCATTGTGCTCCGTGTCCGTATGGACTCCCATCTGTTCATACCAGCCAGAGCTACAAGAGGTAAAGGGTAAAAGCTGGTCTCGTGGAACCAAAAACAGAAAGCAAGAAATTTAAAATGTCTTCCAGTGTTGTCCTACCTAGCTACAGTCACAGGGTGACAGAATCATGGAGTGCTCTGGGTTGGAAGGGACCTTCAAGCTCACCTTGTTCTAACTCCCTGCCATGGACAGGGACACCTCCCCTAGGCCACATTGCTCCAAGCCTCATCCAACCTGGCCTTCCTTCCCTTGGCATACATAAACATGTGAGGATCATGCAAAACCCGGGGTACAAGAGGGCTCTGTTTCTGTGCACGAAATGCTCTGACCCCCGGGGCTGGGTCTGTGGACACAGAAGACATTTGGCAAGTGGAGAGGGAGCGGTGTGGCTGTGAGCCAGCCCAGCCATGCGGGCACTGTGCCATGGGGACTATTTCTCAGGTTTAACCTTTGAGCATAGAAGGAATTTCTCAATCAACTGAAAACCAGACTTCCTCTGTACCTTGCTGAGAACTCTCTCACTACTGCCTTTGGGAAAAATATTTGATAGAAGCTGAGATTTTCACATGAGTCTTCCTAAGGCCAAACTTCAGTACCCATGCATAACCCAGCTCTTTCTTTAATTAAGATAATAAATACCAGCTTCCAGATTTCCTTTTTCTGCTCAATGTATTTATTTTTAAAAGATGCTTGCATGTACAAGAGTGAAGGATTATGTGGCTTTTAAGTGCTTGAACAGTAAAGTGCTTTTGAAAAAGCCTTGTTCCTCCTGACTCCTGGCCTTGACTGATCTCCCTTTGAACCCCCCTTGATACAAACACCACAGCCTCGTATGTGCAAGGGTGTGCACAAACTTCTCACTTTGGGGTGAGGGAGTAACTCTGCTGGCCTGTTTCTCACAAAATCACTCCATTAACCACCAAGGCGCATCACCACAAGTTACTAATCTAAACACCACAAGTTGAGAATAGACATGAAAAGGAGCATCAGCAATCAAACCCCTTTCCAGGCTTCGTAACGGCAAAGTTCCCACAGCTTCTGTAAAAAAAACATGGAAAATCTTGGCTCCAAGACCAGAAGCCCTTAGACTTAAGTGTATAACCAGTTTTTTCCCCTGAAATTACTGAACTCTACTAAACATCATCATATCTTGTGTCCAATAAATCCTAAGCACAGTGATGACTTCTTTGAGACAGAATCAAAATACGTTCACATTGTTTAGATAAAGCTTGCAATGTGAAATTGCAGTGTTGGGACATTTAGGATATTATTTGATTTACTGGGATGTTTTATTTTGTTAGGAAAGAGAAGTTTCTGGGAGGATATTCAATGTTTTTGCACTATCCATAAAGTAACATGAGAGAGCCAAGTTAAATAATAATGAAGATTTAGGATGAAAAGTCCAGAGGCATAAATTTTTCTTATCAGAATGAACACACCTGGCTATGGAGACAGACGAGGGTTGTAGCTGTGTTTCTTTGTGTACATCAAGCAGTTATTTCCAGCACTGAGAATGCTGTTCCTTTGTCCCAGAATGAAAACATCTAGCCCTGGGCTTGCCATTTGTCAGTTGTGAGTCTCCCAACGTTTAAAAAGATTTTCCTTACAATAGCAGGATCCAGTCTTGCTATCAACTATTACTCAATCCTACTGACGGCTTTGGGGCAGGTGCCAGGTGTGACAGCAGAAGAACTACAAGAAGTACAGAACTTCAGCAGAAAACCCTTACAGGTGTTAATTCAGGCAGGAAAAGGAGGGCAGAGGGTGAGGATGAGGATGGAGAAAGAAGGGAAAACCCATGGAAATTCCCATTTCAGCCACCCTACTGTGAAAGTGCACACCAAGGGCAATGCACAAGGCAGGTACCGTAGAGCCTGTCCCCCCTCTGACTGTCCAAGCACAATCCTCAGCATTTTTCCAGGTGCTTGTGCTTCACATGAATGTGACTTTCTTCACTCAGTGGCAAAAACTGAACGACACCACAGGCTCCTGTGACAGCTGGCATAACATAGTGACATGTTGGCAAATATTGAAATCACACTAACTTGTGAATTTGCAGGTTATTTTCCTGTTTGTAACTTGTTACATTACTCTCAGAATATGAAAATTAACACTTTGGAGCTAAGAGCCGACATGCCGTTCCCATGATAAATACAGATTTATTTCAGTATCAGAAGACATTACTTCCATAATTATGCCTTGGCAACGCAATAAAGCTGCAAACCCTTGTTCTCTGCCATTCACATTTAACTGAGGCAAAGTTTGTAGGTAGAACAAATATCTTTTATTACACTAACAGACAAAGTCAGAAAAGGGAGATAAGTTTTTTGGCCCGCAGCCCTTCTTCATGTTTGAAACTAAAGCAACTCTGATTTAAGAACGCTGACAGTCAGCTCTATTCTGGGTGCAAAATGAGGGCGAGGCATGCAAAAGCAGCATTGGTTCCACCAAAGCATTGCCCCAGGTGACCGGACACACCCAGAGTGCCAGGACTGTCCCACCCGAATCGGTTCATTGACACCAAAGTCAGTGGGAAACATTTGACCTCTGCATTTTGTAGAAGCAAGCACAGAGGTAAGACTTTCTACTTCTGATTTATGATAAGTCAAATTATATCCATGATTAAGTGCACTAAGATGAAATGTTGTTTGAAGTTAATTACACCAGCAGTGTGTGACCCCCAGTCATTCATTTCTTCATTGTGTAATGTGCATTATTTCTTTCACTATTTTGATTTAGAAGGAATCTACACTATAATTAATTACTGCCATTATAATAATTTAGCACTAACTTTAGCTGTCTCTCAACCCTGCAGACAGGTTTTTAACAGCCACTGTATTTTCGAATTGACAATTAAATACCTAATAACCAGATTTTAATTCAAATATCACTTACTTTTACGCCCTCATTCTGGTAGCTCTGCAACATGCAGTCAAGGGTCCCTTTGTACTGGTTTAAATAAACTCCGTCTGCCTGAAGTCGACTTTTCACAACATCCATTGGAGTACATACTGCCCAGGAAACGGCTCCTGGAAAAATGCAGAAGTATTTGAATGATTCCTTCTCTATACTTCTTTGGCCACAGGTCAGTGAGCTCAGAAATTGACCTCTCATCTATCACGTCATATTCATGCAATTTTCACATCAGGGCATTCACCCTGCTCAGGCACAGAAACAGTATTTCTGGGAGAAAGTTCCCTGTTTCTGGAAGAAGTGTGCAGATTTTGGAGGTTATGCTGCTGATCAGATGCCCAAGAGGGGCTTCTCCAGGTGCAAATACATCTGCTGCTTCTGGTGAAACATGGACATGCCATGGGAAGAGCCCAAGCTGCCACTTGGGACGATTTCAGAAAAAACAGAGTCTTCTGAAAATTCCATTGTAAAGCAAAGCTTGAGCTGAGGATACGAATAAGAGGTAGGTGCATCTCAGGCTGCCAGGATTAGGCTCCACACAGTGAGATACCCTGTCATTCCTCTAAAGAAACACCTATTTCCATTGATCAGCCTGCAGCTGAGTGGGATGCGTTGCCTCTGGAAAGATCAGCACAAGACTGCAATCCATGGCCCAGCAGGACAGTCGAGAATTTGTCTGGACCTACATGAGTGTTGGGGCACGCTAGAAAAGCTGTCCAGAGGCACCAGGGGCCTGTTTATTGGAGGAGAAATGGAGAAGGCATTTTATTATTACCTGAGCTAAGGATTGACTTGCCAAGAAGTGGGGAGTGAAGGATTGAATGGCCAAGAAGTGGGCAGTGCGTGTAGGGATGACCTTTCACATGGTGGGGGATGCACATGCCAGTCTTACTGGCAAGCGTACACACGGGAAAAAGATCAGAAACAGTCAACTTGGCTTTTGCTAGGTGTGGGTAGGTGCACGCCCTCCTGGCTGAAGTGCTCTTGTGGAAGCATCTTGGCTGCCGTGTATCCCTGGCAATGTGATTGGCAGGCTGCCCTGAAGCATCCAGGGAGATGAAGGCACTGATTGTTCTCCTCTTCACTGACATTAAGCCCATGAAGGTCTGATAACACGACTTCCATAAAGTTTGTCAAGTCATAAGGTGCAGCTGTGGTGCCAGGGAACCTGGCCCTGAGGGAGGAAGGTCGTTCAGTCCCGTGTTGTCTCCCGCTGTCCAGGAGGATGCGGTGGCCCTTGAGTCACCCTCGTAATCTGCCCTGAGAACCTTCCTGTCCTTGTTTTGCCAGTGCTGTGAGGAAGTAAAGGTGCTTACCTGCTACACCCCCTGCCACCCAGATAGAGAAGGGATTAGGAGAAATGCTTCCGTCAGGAGTTATCCAGTCACAGAACATTGCGTAAGGGATGAAATAGGCGTAGTACCCAGGAACATCCCTCAGGAGCATTGCTACATTGCCTCGGTATACACCTGCTATCCCCTCTTTCTGTAGGATTGTCCTAAAGCAGTGAATTGGGCCTCGGTACACAGGAGATCCAGGAGCTGTGGATTTTAGTTTAACGCTGTCTACCAAAAAAAAAAAAAAAAAAAAAAAAACAAACNACCCACTGCCATTGATTAGAAGTCAGTGCCTTCCAGTTTCTTCTGCTGGGGTCAACAGATAGCATGGGAAAAAAGTTTTAGGAGAGAGTACTTAGGTCCATTTTCAGAAGACATTTAGACACTTCAAGACAGATTTTTCTTAGATGCATGGCATACCTCCCAATAGGTATGTGCCCAGTGAGATTTCCAAATAAGTTTGAGGCTATGTACCCAATTTTCATGAATTTTAACTTCAACTTATGCCAAGTCACATCTTTGAAAGCCTTAACAACTTCAGAGTCTGGCCCTTCCCATGCAGACCAAGTTGTTTTTGTAAAAGGCATTAGCTTGCTAAGCCGTGTGGAGGCTTTAAAAATGGACATAATATTGTTTTATCAAAGCGACAGAAAAATGCCAGCATTTCACAGTTAAACACCATGACTGTAATCGTGAGGAAGGTGAAATGCTGAAATCCAAGCTGTTCAGCTCTGAGGCTGCTCCATGTCTTCATTCCGCTGTGCATGTGCTCTGGTGGGGTTTGCTCCATGCTGGCAGCCTGCAGTGGAATTCAGCTGCTGTCTAGGGCTGAAGCAGCTCCTTCTGCCTGCAGCTTGGGAACAGGGAACAGCCACCCACTGCCATCCTGCTGGTGTCCCCTCCTGACCCATCCTGCCCACACCTGGGCTACCTGGCACCCTGTGTGAGATAAGTCAGTGGTTTTTACATGTAAATGGGAAACTTCTGCTTTTGAAGAGAGAAGGGCGGAATAACAGAGAGAGGTTTATGGGCAAATATATGTGGGACTGAGAGTGTGCAGAGGGAGATGGGGAGTTGGTATTGCTGCTGGCAGCCATGGTGCTGCTGCTGGGATCTCCAGGGGACCCCACAGCCCAGGGACTCACACTTCCTGCAGCTTCTGGTCTTGAGCAGACCTGCCTCATGTTCCTTAGAGATCCCAGCTGGCTGGAAATGCCATTGATAAAAACCCTCCCCTTGAAGTGAGCAGGATGGGGTCCATCCTCAGGCAAAAGGGGGAATTTTTAGCCCAACTGCAGCAGCACAAGGCAGCAGAGAGCCCAGCCTTGAAAAAAGTTGTTGTAAAGCTCTGTGTATGCACCAGGGACTGGCAGAGACAGGCAGAAGCAACTCTTGCTTCCTACCTTTGTTGTATGGCTGTGTTTGCATCTGCAGCCTTATCTTGACCAGTTCCACGGGAGTGCCAATGCCCACAGAGAGGACCCCTGCCACGAGGCTGGCCACGGTCATGTCGGTGAGCGACGGCGCGGCGGCCGGGTCCCTGCGGCCGAGCTGGCTCAGGAGCCGCAGCGTGTTGCTGTACACACCAAACACCACGGAGCTGTAGATGCCAATGGTGGCCAGTGGGAAGGACATGCCCTTGAAGAAGCCAGTCACCTATCCAGGGAAGGGAGCAGGGCTTAGGCGACTGAGCAGGACTGATCAGTGTAAACCCCAGCTTGTCCATCAGGTTAGAAATCACAGAATGGTTTGGGTTGAAAAGGACTGTGAAAGTTATCTCGTTTTCCAATCCCCTGCCATAGTCAGGGATGAAATGCAAATCCAAGTAGCAGATGTCTCCTGGAATCAACTGTTTGCACATGCTGAGCAAAGGAAATTGGTTCATGCTGCTAAAGGCTTATAAAGATTGTGCAGAATACAGGATATGGTTGAAAGCACAGGAACCCACGTAGAAGTTCCTCATATAGACAGTGTTCATTCTGGCTTCACCAAAGTCAGCAAAATCCCTCTGGGAGACCTTTGCCAGTGGGATCAGGCAAAAGAGGCATGGTGGATGCAACACCCTAACCCATGTGGAGACACTGGTCATTCCATGCCAGGGATCTCTCTTTTCCCTATAGGAGTCACCAAGAGTTAAGCAAGAGAAGGCTGTAGGGATTTGCAGGCTCAATTCCATCAACTTTATTGGTCTTTATAACTGCTAGTGTCAACAACATTTTGTGCAATTGCTTTATGCATTTATCTATTTATTGACTTGCACTTTCTACCAGCACATTTAAAGTACAGTGAAGTACTTACAGACTCATTTCTGTACACAGTGAGAACACACTTGAGTGTATTTCCATATCCTTGTCCAGCTTGCAAACGAGTCTGCAAAAGACATTTGTAAAAAATGATTAAAATCCTATGCTTCCAGCCCATTGAAAGCTCATGCTACGTAAACAATGTGTACTTTGCTTTGAGAGCAAGTCCTTCCTTAGTCGTAAAGAGAACTGAGCAATAAAACAAGATATATGTGCATCCACCCTCTTGAACTTTGCCAGAAGCAAGACTAAGTGGGATCTCACAGCCTGAAGCTCTCTGCAACATCTGGAATCAATGACTATCAAATTGGTCTCCAGTCTGGACCAGCCACCCTGACCCGGCACAGCAGGCTGCTGGTGTGCAGTGCTGTCATTGGCAAGGGCCTGATTTATGTGGAAATTGAAGAGCAATGTGGTCATCTCCATTTGGAGACTCTCAGGGAAGGCTGGGATGTGTTGCAAAGACAGGAAAGGTGAGCTCCCCTGGGAGACTTCTGGGGCCCTTCTGCTGCAAGGTGGATTTTAAGACATAGAGGTACTAATTGGAGTTAAAAGAATTCAGCACCATCTCAGAAATTCTCCATGCTTCACTCAAAACCACATTTTCACATAATTTCAAAAAAAGACATTTTATTTCTGGAAAGCAATTTGGTCATACACCTTCCAACAGATATAAGAAATGGCAAGTAAGTCACAACAAAGCCTATAGGATTCAGCATACTTTCCCTTTCTTATATGTATATATTTAGATCATCTGGTAACTCCACAGCACCTGGGGCTTCATCCTGGCTGAGGCCAGAGCTCATTTTTTATAGGAAGACACTCACAAATGCTCCATCAGGAATATATTTAGGGAATGGGGACAGCATTTTTGACCATGTTTATCAGCACTGCTGGTAGCAATGAAGCCTAAAGGGACAGTGCCAACCTGCTCTGGAGGGACAGTGTCCAATCCCCTCCGCTGGTTCTGCCCTGATTTACACCAGGGTGACGCAGGAAATTATTTGGGAATTTAAAGCCCAAAGCAATGTGTGTCTGCCAGAGTTCATGACAGGTGGGAGCTTTTGGATGGCAAACAGCAGGTTGGATGGCACAATCATTTGGCCCAGAGCCCTGCAAGAGGCTGCCCGTGCCACAGTGGGACTCTGGCAGGAGCAGGAGGGACCAAAGTCTGTGTTCACCCCTCAGCCCAGGCTCGCTCCTCACCCTGGAGTGGCTCCATGCAGCTGTTTGCACACATGGAGCATCCCCGCTCTGCTCCAGGCCTGGCCAGAGGCCACAGAGAAGCAGCAGCAAAAGCAGAATATTTACTGAGCCCTCAGAACAAGCTGGTACATGAAGATGCTACCATGGCTCAGCCAGCACACGTTGTGCAATGCAGGCAGGCCCAGGCCACGGGTGCAGACCGGGCACACCATGACTCACACTGGGCATTATGGGGGTGGGGGCACCAGGGGAAGGAGGCTGCACCCCAAGTGACCCAGGATAAGGTGACCCCAGTGCTCAGCCCTGTGTTCCCTCCTGGCTTCATCTTAGCCCAGACGTTTCCACTTTGCCTCCATGGGCTTGTTTTCTTTCTTTTACCCAGTAACCAGGTATTTAGAGGTTCAAGTTAATATATTTTTTGAGTAACTGAGGGAAACTGAGTGTTCTCACAATCTGGTTCTCACACACATGTCCCTTAGCTAATCTGTTAACACCTGGCACTGAAATCCCTGCTGGCATCTCTGACAAAGTCAGCTACTACCAGTATGGATATTCCTGTGAAAGTCCTCCTTTTTGTTATGTTGTGATTAGATAGGGCTCTTGGGTGACACCCAGAAGCTGAAGATAGTTCTGGGGAAATAAATGCAATGGGGAGGACGAAAAGTGAGTAAAAGCACAACTTTTAAAGTTTTGCAAGGACATAGGAAGAAGAGCTTCTGGGGTTTGATGGAAGCTGCAATGATGGGAAGAGGTGACTGAAGGGGGAAGAGGTGTCTTGATGAGAACTGTGGTGTGGATGCCACTTACCCCGCAGAGCCTTATACTCAGTCCTGCCTCCTCCCCCAGACGGGGAAAGACCCTGAAAATCCCCCAGAAGCTGCAGATGCTTCTGAGCAGCTCCTTTGCTGCCCTAGTGCTGTGTAAAAACTCTCTTTTCCACTTTCCTGCTCCTGAATTTGGAAAGATAACAAGTCTGCCTACTTGGTATTCCCAAGGCAAAGCCTTGCCCAAAGCCGAGAGCAACAGAGAGGGCAGCCTGACAGTTGTCTTTATAAGCACTGAAGGATAGGCTTGCTCTTTCTTGGCATCCAGAAACTCGATGTTTCCCAGCAGGATTCTCATTGCCAAACTCCCCCAAACCAGGCAATGATGCCATGACCACCAGCCTGAGATGGGCATTGCCTTGGCAGCACTGGGCAGAGCCTGCCTGTGCTGCCTGTGCCCTGCCCATGGCCGGGTGGTGTGGGAGCCTTGTGGCTCCTCCCGCGGGGGGTCTGCACCCACCTTTGCACAGGGGTGCCCTTGGGGCTGGTATCACTTTAGCAGCTCAGAAAGGATAGGGGTGGCCGGGCATCTCCTGGTCCTGGGAGAGCCTGCTGTGTGCAAGGAGATGGCTGTGATGGCTGGGGCAGGGGTGTGGTGTGGGCCATGCTGGGCCCTGCCTCCTCGGCATCACCTTCCAAAGGTCTTTAAGGTGCAAACATCACCAGTGGCTTCTGGGGTTGCCACAGCTGGCAGCCCTGCCTGGTGCCAGAGCCAGGCTTGAACCAGAGCAGGGAACACAGAGTCACAGAACTGTAGAACAGCTTGATTTGAAAAGGATCTTTTAAGGTCATCTGGTTCAACCTCCTTGCAGTGAGCAGGGCCATCTCCGGCTAGACCAGGTTGCTCAGAGCCCCATCCATCCTGCCTTTGAATGTTTCCAGGCATGGGGCATCCCCCCACCTCTCTGGGCAGCCTGTGCCAGTGTTTTACCACCTTTTTTGTATAAGATTTCCTTATATCTAATCTAAACTTATTCTCTTTCTGTTTAAAACCGCTTACTCCTTGTCCTATCACGATGGGCCCTGCTAAAAATTCTGTCTTTATTTTAGGCCCCCTTCAAGTACAAGAAGGCCACAATAAGATTTCTTTGGAGCCTTGTATTCTTCAGGCTGAACAACCCCAACAAAAGCAGAGAAGCTAAAGTGATGAAAGCTGCCCAGAAATGCCTGTACAAAAACAAGACAGGAAGAGGATCCTCCTCCCTATCTCTGCATCAGTAGGGATGGTCACCTTGGTTGAGTCAGGTTGCATTGGTGTGTGCATGGGCTTGTCTGCATCATGCTGACAAATACCTCCTTACTTCTCTAAATCCTCCTGTTGGAGGAATAATTATCTTGCGGGAATCATAAATGCACTGGGATAGCAATTTCAGCACTCTGCCCTTCCAGCATTGCCAGCACGAGGAAAACACATAAAAATGTGCCTGCAGCAAAACAAATACAGTTCCCTCATTGCCCTTTGAATACTAGTCTGTGGCAAAGTTCAATAAAACATTGGCAGAACTGTTCAGTGAACCACACATTAAGTAAGGCCAGGTTAATTTTCAGCATTAATTCTCTGCAGGGGAACTTGCACGTATCAGTCAGTTCTTTTAGTTTCTCATTCAAAATGAGCATTGGAGAGGAAGAAAGCCTGTGAAAACATTCTAAATTCCGCTTTGGGATAAGTGAAGGTCCTTTGAGGCATCACCTAGAGAGAAGGTCTGAATTGGTGGGGGTTTGGGTGGTGACATGTGAACACAGTTCAAAGTGTTTTACCTTGACCGTGTCCAGGGGATGGCCCGCAACCACACTGGCAATTCCTGGGGATGAAAGCAAAGTATTATGCAAAACATTGAAGCTTTTGTGCCAGGACAGGATGCAATGGTTTTAGCAGAGAGAAGAGATTTCCATAGGAACAGCTGTAAGGGGCCTAGCCAGAGCAATGGCCAGCATGGTGCCCTGTCCCTGACAACAGCTAAAAGCTGAGCTTAAATACTTTTTGTGTACACTCTCCTGGACTCCTTCAGCTTTACATCTCCAAGGCACTGGAGAAGGAGAAGTCATGTTTGTCATGTCCTGTCCAGGATCAACCCCTTTTGCGCTCCTGTAAGCTCACACAAGTTTTTAGCCTCAGACTGGTGAGATTCCTGTCAGACACAAGGCAATGCTTTCTCCTGGCCCAGAGTGATGTCCAAGCTGACTGCTAATGGGACCTGTGAACTCCTCATCCTTTGCTGTTATAAGAGCAGTTTATAGAGATACCTGTCAGAGAGGATTCAGATACAAAGGATCCTGCTCTCTATAGATCTTTACAGTGCCATCCTGCCTTATTCCCCATGGTTCTCTGGGGAGAAACTGGCCCATATTCCCTTACCATCCACCCACCTACTCACACGGCTCACTGCCGGGAGCTCTTGTGGCAGGACAGAGCAGAACGGAACACCTGTGTGCCAGGATATGGTTTTGTGTGTCTGTTGCAAACAACACTGGCCGGTTTTAGGGTTTGTGGAGAGTGGGTAATTTGTGAGGCGTCCTCACCAGTGAGTCTCTGTGAAAACCAGTGCCCACAGGTGCTTTGGGGACAAACGTGATTTCTCACTCGTAGTGGGTTAGTACTGAAAAGAGCATCATATCCTTGGTCGACACATTATGACTTTTCTAAGAGTGTGTTAAAAATTGTCCCCTCTCCTCCTGGACCTGAGACCACCCATGGTCCAGTGATATGCATGAAAACTCTCAGCTGCCGCTGCTGCTGAACGCTGGTGGCTGTTCACCTCCCGGCACATCCTGTCCTATTGCCGGGGGTGTGCAGCAACAGCTCAGGGCAGTGGGGCAGAGAGAGCAACCACAGGCTACAGAGATCCAAACATCGGCTGCTCACGCAAACTTTTGGCAGAGGTTTTGGGTTTTTTAGCCAGGTAACTTATTAACCACTTCTGGCAGGACACCTGTGAGCTGCCTCACACCCCGCTCCCGTGTGGGGTCTGAAGGGTCACCTGGGCAGAGGTTTGCTCTGCGGTGGCTGGTGCCACAGTGGATCCTCTGTCCTGCTGCAGCCCTGGGGGCAGCCGAGCTGGTCACCCTCTCAGCTGGCAAACCCAGTGGATATCTCTCAGTTCCATAAACCTTTGTCTCATTACTGGCGCTTCTACGGGTTTGGCTGCCTTTTCTTTCTGGTATCTGTTTCCCGGTGTTTGCCATCGGAATTCCCAGCAGACAGGATCAATCCCTGCCCTGGCCATCAGCCCTGTGGCCGCGGTGGGACGGCGGGGTCAGAGCCCGGCAGTGCCTCTCCCGGGAAGGGGACACGGGGACCCCCGGGTTGACAGCTCCAGCCCCCTCCGAGCCCGGCGGCGCTTCCAGCCACGGGGACAAGGACGGGACAGACGGCGGGAGCTGGGGGCACGCGGGGGCCTCTGGAAGTCGGCCCCGCACCGCAGCATCACGCGTTCTAAACTTGAATTTCAAGTATCCCGCCCGTGGAAGCGGGATTAAACGGCGCTTGCGAGCCAAAGCAAAGCAAACCGCGGGAGACGCCGGGCGGAGGAGGCACGGACCGTGGGAGTCCCGGAGGATTTTATCCCCGGGCACCTCCGCCGTGCCCCCTTCGCTGCCTCCCCACCCGCGCTCACGGCATCACTCACCGCCCACCAAGCCCGCCACGCACTCCTGCAGCTGGACGCTTCCCANCAGCTGGACGCTTCCCATGCTGCGCTCCGAGCCCGTCCCGCGGGGCTGGGGGTCCCCGCCGGGCTGGGGGTCCCCGCGGGCAGCGCTGCGGGGTCCCTGCGCTCCGCGTTCCGCGGCTTCCAAGCGCTGTGACATCACGCACCGCGGCTTAAAGGCGGCGCAGGGGCGCGGAGACACCGCCCGGCCGGGGCGGGGAGGGTCGCGGTGCAGGCGGGCGGGACGGCCGCGGCGGCGCCGGGGTTCGGCCGCCGGGGATGGGGGGCAGAGAGGGCTGCTCAGCACCCCGGGGCTGGTGCGGGGCAGAGAGGGCTGCTCAGCACCTGCTCAGCACCCCGGGGCTGGTGCGGGGCAGAGGGGGCTGCTCAGCACCTGCTCAGCACCCCGGGGCTGGTGCGGGGCAGAGAGGGCTGCTCAGCACCTGCTCAGCACCCCGGGGCTGGTGCGGGGCAGAGGGGGCTGCTCAGCACCTGCTCAGCACCCCGGGGCTGGTGCGGGGCAGAGAGGGCTGCTCAGCACCTGCTCAGCACCCCGGGGCTGGTGGCACCGAGGAGCGGGAGGAGCAGCATCGCTCCCTGGGCAGGCAACGGGGGACGGGGCTCAGCGTGAAGGGGAGAAAAGGTAGGGGAAGATCGTGTACATTCGCAAATTGAAGATGTAAGTACAGAGATACAGAGTATTACACCCTTACTCAATTGAAAAACATCTCCGTTCCCTTCACTGAAATCACTGCCTCATCGTTTCAAGAGATATCCCAAATTTCTGTATAATCTTTCCAGGAGATAACCCAAATTTCTGTATTTTGACAAGCAGTGAACAATTGCCCCCCTACACCATTCCTTCTACGTAGTATTCACAATTTTCTTATACATCTATTAAATGCTTCTCCATCTGTCCAGTCTTTCCCAGAGTCAAGATTCCAGATCTGGTTTATTCCGCTTTCATGCAAGACACTCCTTTTCACCCTCCTCAATCATTTTTGTTTGCAGTCTTTGAACTGTGCAGCCAGAACCACAAGTGATAGGAAAGAACCACTCAGCAGAATAAAGATACTTTCTGTTTTGATTTCAAACCCTTTTCTGGGAATTCCTAACATGCCTTTCTGATTGGGGCTGAAGGCTGGGCTGCCTTTCTTGAATCGTGAATACCTGATCTGGAGCCCAACCTGGCTGTTGTGCCTCCTCTGTGGCACTGCCAAACAGTAAATCTAATGTCTTACACCCAAACAGCACCTGGCCACTCAATGCAGGACATCCTCACAATCTTCAACCAGCTCTCCTTGTGCTCACCAGCTCCATCAGAAATGTCCTCTTGGGCTTCAGGGGCATGACTGCTCTGAAAAAGATATCTTGGCCTTGGCCCATACATCTGGCTGAGGTTTATACTACAGCCCAAAGCGAATTTTATTCTGTCTAGGCTAGATTTCTGCAGATGGCAGTTCCTTGGGTCAGTTTTGGAGGCTTTCTGACAAGATTGGCATTGGGTTTGCTACACTGCCTTCCTGAAATGCAAGATTGGATTTTCTTGAAATGTATTTTGTCTACATGTTCTGGTAACTGCAGAAAATAGTTCCCGAGCAAGAAATCCTAAATGCCAAAATACTGGCTGAAAATATAAATATTTAATTTTTTTTCTTAAAAAATTGGTATTTTCATTTTCATTGATAAATTAATATATTCCACAAAAAGACCTTAAAACAATGTTCCCTTATGTGCATGCACATATACACAGGAAACCTTATCACTGAGTTGGCTGAAGGGGGCTTTTGTCTAGAAATTGCTTATAGAAATTTAATATTGTGTGCATGGTTATCAGCTCAGATAATCTACACCTGAAACTTTAGATTTTTCAATGCATATAACAATGCTCATTCTTCATGAGCAAGGTTTTCCTCAAACACCAGGTCTCTAATGGATTTTGAGGGGGACTGTGGTCCTGGAGAAATGCTGGAGAGAACATGTGTGCACAAGCACTGTGGAAACTTGTCAGTTATTTGTTTTCTCAAACTTGCTTTCTTCTTTTTAGAAGAAATATTATTCCACATACACACTAACACAGAAAAAGGGTTTTGTCCTCATTTTTCATGCACGTTTTCTTGCAAAGCCAGAAGACAAGCTGGCTGAATGAGGTAATTATTCAGATAGCAGCATTAATCATTAATCACATGAATTCTCTTTAACTGGGAGTAACACATTTCCATGCCAAATTCAGAACATCTGCTAACTCAGGGAGAATACTGGACACGGTCTTTGTGCAACACTGGACCTGGAGCTGAATCCATGTGTCATGGAGAGTTTACTCTAAACAACTCCTGGCCTAGAGGAGGGAGGCAGGGAGGCTGGGATGGACTGAACAGAGATGCCCTTGCAGCTGTACCTGTGGGCACACCCAGGGGTGCAGGACACTGGTGGCTCTGGCTGATGGCAGTGCCCACACACCCACAGATGATCCCAGTGTGGGCAGGGACCTGTATGCGGGCTTGGACAGTCAGTGTTTGCTCAGCCCCTCAGTACCCTGCTCCTCTGTGGGTTGTGAGGGGATGTTTGCCCCTAAAGTGTAGTGGCTGCCACTGAAAAGGAGTTTATCCTTAGTGCCAGCTATGGATTGGGAGCGAGTGAGTCTCTCCCAGCCAGGCTGGGGCACCTCTCTGGTTATGCACAGGTGAACCTGTGCTGCTGCTACAGCTCCTTCTGATGCTTTGAGCAACCTGGCCTTGTGGAAAGTGTCCCTGTCCATGCCAGGCAGGTTGGAACCAGTTGAGTTTTAATGTCCCATCCAACCCAAACTGTTCTAGGATTCCATGATTCTGTGGTTTTTACCAAACTGGACTGAGCTGGGACCACTAAAGCAAAGCTACTTTTGGGGCAGTGTTAGTGGCATCTTTGCACCCAGAATGACTTTCCAGCACGCTGCCACATCCTGCCTGCAGGCTGAGAGGCTCAGGGCTCTTATCTCCACCTGACACTGTCAAATACAGGGCTGTTTGTTGAGACCTGTGCACACACCTCCAGCTCCCAGCTGGCAGGACATCGCCTTTTACTGGTAACAGGCAGCAGTGACGTATGGAAAACTGGGAAGGGATCCATCCTTTCTGCTGCTCTGAGTCCCAGCCTGGGCTTGTAGCTACTCACAAATGCTGGTCAGAGGGAGATAAGTGTGGTTTCTATTAGGGATGAAGAATTCTCTTCCTCCTGCCAAGAGGGGGAACAGGGAGAATGTGTCATCCTGAACACTCTGGATGTACTCCTCCTCAACCACAACCCCTTTTTTTTTTACAGTACCACACTCTTTCGACCAGTTTACATCCTTTCCACTGCAGGTTTATAATGCTACCAATAAAAGGGAAGAAATTTCCCACTGTCTTACTCAGAGCTGTGTATTTTCTCTGGGAGAGCATTGCAGTGAAGGAACTGGGACAGACTCAGGAACTTGTGGGACGTTCACACTTAACTGCTCTTGGAATTAAAGAATCAACTCAGCAGGGACAGAGTATGTTAGATAGAAAGAAGTTATTAATTTCTTATCCATCTGTAAACAATTTCTGGGCTAGGATACGTTTCACTGTAAATTCACTTTCAAGTTCCCTTTAAATATTCCCTTTAAATTCCTTTAAAATGTTAACCTGTTAGTAACAAATAATGGCTTAAGCTGCTGGACAAGATACAAGTAAAATGGCATTAAACCTCACTGCTGCAGCCAGAGTCACTGATACCAGTGTCTCTTTGAGGGGCTGAGTCTCATGAGTAGAGCCCAGTAAATTAAAAAGCAATGTACAAACAGCCTGAAGCAATGTGTAAGTGGGGATAGGAGGACAACCTCATGGCTACAGCAACCAGACAGATCCAGGCTATGGGAAGACATGTCAGGGGGCACATAGCAGAAATAGTTTTCCCCTCCAGGAGCTACCAAACAAGCCTGTTTCTGTAGGCAGCAAAACATGAGTGCTTGCTCTGCAGGAATGTGCATGGCAGATGAATTAGGGGCTACAAACACACCAGAAACAGGCATGGAGGGCCCCACTGTTAACAGCTGCAAAGCTCTTCTCTGCCCTTCCTTGCCCAGGACTTGGGTAAGGTTTACTGGAGGAGAAGCATTCCAGGAAGAATTAGGCAGTGAAGGGAATCCTCTGGTCTTTTCACCACCTGTATCTATATCATCTATATCTATATCATATCATATCATGTCTATCTACCTATCTACCTATCTATCTATCTATCTACCTATCTATTTCTATATAGGGAACTCTTCTGACAAATGCCTGAAGTAGCTGATATCCCATGAGAGGATCTGTCTCCAGACCTACAGGCAAGACCCAGCTGATGCAGTTCCATGGTGCTGCACAGACCTCCTGGGTCTGACTGCCCTCAGCCTTCAGCACCAGGCATCTAACATAGCTAACATACCTAACACATCCCCCGGATCCCAGCCTGGCTGAGCACTAGCCAGCACTCAGGGCAGACATTCCATGGGCAGCTCTCAAACACCATCCAGCATCTTGAGAGCAATGAGCAGCTCTGTCCACTGTACCGAGCTCTTCCTCTGCCACAGTTTCTGGAGAGCTGGAGAAGCAGCAGTATCTGGAGCCTGGTGAGCTGCAGCCACACTCCCACCCAGGCAAGGCTGACTGTCCCACAAGCTCAGGAGGTTTTGGCTGAGGTGAGCCAGCTCAGCAAGATGTGCTTGAAGCTGAGAGCAGAGCCATGCTGTAAAAGCCAGCTACAGTATGGCAGCAAAGGTGTTCTCTGTCCTGGCAGGAGGAGACAGCCAGCTGTGGCCCATGCTCCCTGCTCCCATTGTCCAGGTTCATTTTCCACACAGCAGCTGTTGATAAGACCTGGAAAGAGTAGGAAATTTCCCTGGCAGAGGCAGCTGGGCAGGCAACATGTGGTTGTACTGCTAATGAGCCTGAGTGGAGCACTTTGCCCAAAGCCATGAACAGGTTTCCGAGCTTTGACTGTTCCATTAACAGCTCGTGGTGCTCAGCTCAGCCCCACCACACTTCATGGTCATGTCACAGAACCACAGAATGGTTTGGGTTGGAAGGAACTTTAAAGATCCTCTCATTCCACCCTCCTGCCATGGGCAAGGACACCTTCCCCTAGTCCAGATTGCTCAGGGCTCCGTCCAACCTGGCCTTGAACACTCCCAAGGATGGGGCAGCCACAGCTTCTCTGGGCAACCTGTGGCAACCTCACAGTAAAGAATGAGAAGCTCTCGGGAAAAGGGCTGGTGGCCAGGAGGAATCTTTTCAACACTTAAGATAGGATTTATTCCTTTGAGCTTTATGTTTCCCTTCCCATTTCTCTGCCTGAGCTGTCGTGGCAGCCCCCGTGGGCATCTGAGATGAGCTGTGGCTCATGATCCATTGGGAACCTAAGGTCAGGTGTACACATTCCCACTGCAGACATCCACACTTAGGTAAAATAATCCCCACTCCTGTTTTTCAGGTCTTTTGTCAAGTCAGACACCAGGCAGAGACTCTTCAGGTGAGATGAGTTCAGTTTGAGCTCCAGCTTCATGTGATCAAGCCCCTTCTGCTGACATGCATTTGCTAAATACCACATCTGGAATACCAGCAGGTGAATGCACAGTATCTCACACAAATCCCACTGGCAACTGTAAATTAGAATAAACCCTTCTTTTCAGCTTGTGGAAGCTGGATGTCCAACTCTCTAGAAAAATAAATGGCAAATTGGACCTTGGCTTTTGTAAATCATCTTGAAAATCTCAGTAATTGTGAGTAATTAAAATATTCAGATCAAAAATTAAATTTAAATGTTGTGAGGGGTGTGTGTTTATAATTGTCTTCAGTGAGAAAATTTTCTCTGTGTTTACCCCTCCAAACATTCTTCCACCTTTTTTACTATTATTCCATGGCAGGAAAGGGATTTTGTGTAGGTTGCCAGGCCCAGCTGGGCTGGGGTGGAAACTCATCATGGGGGGAAGAGGAGCAGGTTAATTTTACAGGGTGAACACTCTATTTGCATGGAAACATCTCTGCGATCAGTAACACCAGGAAGGGGAATGGCAAACAACACGGGAGATTTCAGAGTTGCAAATACCAATCAGGGTGCTTGAAAGCTGCAGGAAAATTTACATGAGAGAAGCAAACACCACTGCTTTGTGGGCAATGATTTGATTGAACGGGCACAGTGAGACAGTTTCTCATTTGTGTTAATGGAGAAGCATCCTTTGTTTGTGTTCAGTCTCACTGATTCCCTGCTCACAATGTCCTGTTTAAGCTCCATTAATTCACTGCGGAGTCTATAGGAAGAATTTGTGTTCATCCTTCCTGGAAGGTCTTGGAGCGTCACTGTAGTGAAAGGAAAAATCAAGACAGCATCCAGCTGAGAAGGGCTTGGATAGGAAAAATCAGCAGAGTGAAGATGGGGAAATGGGGAGCAGAGCCTTGGGTCTGCTGGAGAAATTGTGTTCACTCTTTGCAAATCTCTCCGCGGCAATTATCTGACATCATAAACAGGACTCCAGGAAGGTTGCTCCAGAGGCTCCTCAAAATCTAGTAAGGTAGGGAAGAGTGCTGCACCTTCAGCTGGGGCTGGACGTGTCCTTGTGCATTTTGGCTCCAGGAGCTGCTGAAGGTGAGGAATGCCTCAAGAACAAATGCCTGCTCGTGGCTTCTTTCCCTCAGACATGTGTGTGACCTGCCCTGGGACTCACTGAGGTGTGTGGTTAAGAGTTGCCCATCTCCTGGACAAACAGGGAAAGCAAAGTGTGGAGCAAGGAGCCAGGCCTTCTGCTGGGCTTTAGCAGAGGGAGGCTGTGACAAGCATTTCAAGGAAAAAAATCCAGTCAGTAAAATGCTGGCAAAAGCAGCTGCTCATCACACGTGGTCCCATTCCCATTTCACACTCTGGGTGCTGTGAAGGGTCACCTCCCTGCAGGACAACATCACCCACTGGTTTTGGTGTTGCCGTGGGACAGGGGGATGTCTCAGCACCCATGTCCCCATACTGGGCTCCACATAGCTCAGGCTGCTGGGCTTTACAGCAGGAGCTGGGCCCTGGTGTGCAAATTCTAGAGCTTTTCACTAGAAGTCTGTGGATCAGAGCCCACATCTGGTCTGAGTGGTGTTTTTGTGGTGTTTGTCCAAAGCTCAAGGAAATGTTTATTCTTCAGAATGTATTATTTTTGCCAGTGGCTCATTCCTGTGCATCCTTGCTGTCATTCCAGAGACATCATCAGTGTGATCACCACCAAAAGGAACTTACGCACAAAAACTTCAGGTCCAGCCTGGGTATTTGCCACAGATGCAATGCTGATTATTACCTCCTTGCATATATCAACACTTTTTCTCCAAAACGTATGAAAGCAACAGAAACAATTTGCTGCGATGTATTTCCCACAGCACCAAGAGCCAGATTTTGGTACCTGGAGAACGCCAGACCCCCAAGGACCTGCACCTGATGATTGGTAATATTTGGGCCGACAGTGCCACCAAAAGGAAATGGGATAAACTACCCATCCTAGAAATGCCTCCTGACGGTGTTTTTGGAGCAGTTTCCCCGACTGCCCTCCCTCCAGATCTCTGCTTTACCCCTTCTTCCGTACATCTGTCTCTGTAAGAAACATGCACAGCCCTCCTGAGGGACCGGGGAAGAGAAATTATTGATTCATTCGAGAGAATCTCTTTTTAGCAGCTAAAGATATTTCCAGCTCTATACAATCGTATAAAATTGCTTGAATGCTAAATTGCAGCACATGGAGAAATTTTATTATTTGTTTTGGAAAATATATTCCCCATATCCTGCAAAATAACATTTTATTTGCTTGTGGTTAACTGGAATATTTTATCATTTTGTTTCCAAGCAGGCACTATGACAAGGAATTAAACATACTAGGGTTTGCCCGGATCTTTAAAGCATCCGCTGCCATAGCTGACTTTGCTAAAGTCAGCCTATCTGATGGGCTTTACGTTAAGCTGGTATCACAACTGCAAGTTTATCTGAGTTTATGAGAATTCACGGTCTCCATTTACAGGGAAGATGGATTAAAATGCTTCTCCGAGGCTGTCTTTCCCCAGCTCTGGCAGCCGGGGTGGCTGCAGAGGGTGCTGTTAACCTGCGCACACCAGCCCCGAGATGGACTCTGCACAGCAGGAGGGGTGTTATTCTATCATTCGGGGGGGGTGTTACAGAATCTTCCTGCTAGGATGTCAGTTCAAGCTCTGCACAAACCTGAATGCTACAGCTGCATCCGAAGACTTTAACTGAATATGACAGAGAAAAGCTGGGTCCTGTTGGCACATCCCACCCAGGTGCCTTGAATTGGTACCTTGGAGAAACACTGTCAGATTGGATATGTAGCGTAGCAGGATCTTGCAGCTCTTTCTGCATCTCAGCACCCCCCAGGCTGGTGTGTTTGAGGGGGAAAAAGCCAGAGAGGGGGGTTGAGTGAGACCAGGCTAATGGCTTGGAGCAGGGCAGGAAGGATCAATGAGCTTTGCACAAGCTGTATTTCCCTTGCTAGGGGGGAAGGATGTATATCCCTATTTCTTTTTAATCTGATGATAAGGAAACCACGACTTGGCCTCCCTGCACTGATGAAGTATAAAAATAGTCTTTTATCACTGTCTTAAGGATCTTTGTCTCTTCCCAGCATTTGACAGCACGAGCTGTTATTTGTTTTACCAACCTGAACACGTGCCGTTTGTTCCTGAGGAATGGTCCAGGCACAGTTAGGCTGTGTCAGTCCCTCCCTTGGGGTGAGAGCTGGAGCTCTCCTGCAGCATCACATCTCAGGAGTCAGTACTTCAGTACTTTGGTATGATTCAAAACTTCATCTTCTGTTTTCAAAGGCAGCTCCTTCCCTTAAATAATGATAAAACCAGGCTGTGCTCCTCCTACCAAATGCTGCTTTCTGCCCTTTGCCTTGGTTTTCTCTAGTTCAGAGCAGCATGACAGGTTTCAGGTTTTACTGTGGTGCTTGCAGGGAACACCAGGATGGGGCAGGGATGAGGACACGGATGCAGGTGGCAGGGGATGGTGGGGACCACGAGCCCTCTGCAGCCATGGGACATCCTGGGGAGCTTTTACAGAACTCAGCAGCTGAGATAATTTTTTCACAACGGCTTTTAAATCCATTTCATTTCAGCATTAAATGCATTTGCCTTCCTCATCATCAACTACACAATTGTTTAAAAAGCCGTTTTCTTCCCTTTAAATTCCTTCCATCGTTTTGCTCCTGGTTGCCCTTGGGTTTCCCCTAATCCTGCCTCTCTAGCGAAGGCGGCTGCAGCTCTCCCACTCCTCCAGACCAGCTTGAGGACTGCAATTTTCAGCATTTGGCTCATCACCTATGCAATTATTTTCCATTCAGTGGGTACACACAGGTGCCAGCTAACAGATGCAGCCAACAGACTGGTCTGAATGGGCCAAAGGTAATGGTGACCTTTCGAGTTGTGACTGTGACATTTTTACAGATGGAATATTTTTACCTGCTCAGGTTTTCTGGGTTTGTTTTTATTTGTGATTGGGGTTTTTTTTAATAATAACTTCAACATCATTTTTCCAGCTTTCTGCCTATCCCTCTCAGGAGGAGTAATGTCAGAGGAGTCAGCCCAAAGCTGACTGAAGTTTTGTCACAAGGAATAGGCACTGGAGAGTGAGGGTCCTCCCAAGGCTAGGCTGGGACTGTGCAGGGAGGAGGCAGAAATCTGTTTCCAGCCTCAGCATCCCCCTCAACAGGGCATGTTGTATCCAGCCCGTCAGCCCTGTCTCTCAAACCACAGCATTTTGCTTGTAAAAAAGGCAGAAAAAAAAAAAGACAGGAGGGAGAAAAGTGTTCTCAGTGGGGGACTTAGAAGAAATGTCAGAAGACTCGTTCTCAAATTATCCCAAGATCATTCCATTCCATCCATTGCTGCTGCTGCTCAGTGGAAAAATCATATAAATAAAACTAGTCCAGACCTGCTGTACATGAAGGCAAGCAGAAACTTTCAGTTTGTTTTATTACCCCACGACTGTGCTGCTGTGTGGAATTTTCTTTAGTTGGTGTGACCCAAATCTCAGAGCTGTGGGCACCGCACCTGGATGTGCTGTGACTTCATCCCTGTCTCTTCTCAGGTATCCTGGCTCCATCAGCAGATCCCAGAGAGCCCGGAGGGAAACAGCTGCAGCAGTTGGTGCTGTGGCTGCTTGCTGCTATCCCCAAAGTCTCACAGTTACTGCAATTAATGCAATTAGCAGCGCTGGGGCCGGGACTGAGCTACCCAAGCTGCTGCTCTCACTGCAGCTCACCCCAGCACGGACCCACAGCCTCTGTTGTCTCCTTTTCTATTCTTTCTGTGAGTTTTTATGTTTTATTAACTTTCAGAGTTCCAGTTGTCCTTGTCTCGGTCCCATCTTTCCCTCATGAGACAGCAGCAATGATTGCTGGAAAAACAAAAAAGGTTGTTTGTGCTTTTTCTCCCCAACATTGCTGGTGATTCACGAGTGCCGCGATTTCTCTTCGTTTCCTCTGAAGTTTTCAGTAGTTCCTTCCCTGCCCATTTTGTGTGATAACTCAGTCTGAGAAACATCTGCACCCCATTAGGAACAGCTTTGGGTACATAAAGCTGAATGCAAAGGGTAAAAAAATGTTTGATGGCCGAGTTACACTCTCATGCAGGAAGCAATCTGGCAATCAGCACGGGGTCCCTGGGGCACCCGAGCTGAAAAACAGGCTCAACCCTTACTTCTAGCACGTCACTGAAGCTACTTACCCTCCTAAAATACTAAAACTGCTATGAATCACACCTAGAGCATGAAGAAGCTGATGTCTTCTGTGTCACCTAGCAATGTCAGCTTCCTTTTAAATAAAAATTACTTGGTAAGTGCTGTCATGGAGTCACCACGCAGAGTCACCACCATACCCAGTTTCTGACTGCTACAGAAATCAGCTTCACTCCATAGTTTCTCAAAAGCTGGAACAAACTGAGACTAGAAGTCTGACTTGTTGTCAAGGGGCTTCAGGTAGATCTGATTTTGGTTACTCAGGGACTGTTTGGCAAATGGCCCATCAGACAGCAGGGGGCTTTGTGGTTAATCTTGGCTGTACATCTGAAGTCAGCACAGTGCTTTGCAGGGGCTGCCAGCTCAGTGTGGGACCAGCAGGATACATCTCCATTGCGCTCGAGTCATGAGATCCAACCACCTCCCCTGGGTGGTTTTACACCCCATCTGCCTGCCCTGCTTGTTTAAGCATATCCTTTGAAATCTTTCCTCAGGAAATTCTGAACAACCTTCAGTTTTGGTGAGTTTCAGGATTTTTGTGCTCCCTGCTGATGCATGCTCTCTTTACTCCTGCAGATGACCAGCACGTTCCCTGAGAGCTCACCTCCTCTTTCTGCCAGTGTACTTTCTCTTTAAGCATTTCAGATCTTCCTTCTCTTTCTAAGAGCAAGCAAAGATAAAAGTGTTTATCAGCCACTTGAAGATTTATTTTCCCATTTTTGTAATCTTCTAGAACAAGAGGAAACAGCCTCAGGTTGCACAGGGGGGGTTTAGGTTGGCTGTTAAGGAAAATTTCTTCACCAGAAGGGTTGTCAAGTATTGGAACAGGTTTCCTAAGGAAGTGATGGACTCATCATCCCTGCAGGGATTTAAAGACATGTGGATGTGGCACTTAGAGACATGGTTAGTGGTGGATCTGGCAGTGCTGGGTTAATGGTTGGACTTGATGATCTCAGAGGGCTTTTCCGTAAATTACTCTGTGATTCTGTTTTGAGGCTGTTTTGACTGTGAAGCTCCTGCCATGCCCATTGTTGTCCCCACACTCTTCTTGTGGGTGAGCTCAGGTGTCCCTTCCTGGGCTGGGCATGGTGAGCCACATTTTCCAAAGGCTACGGCATTCCCATCAGGTCCTGAAGAAAACTCACAACTGTGCAAGCAGCTTTTTTTTTTAATACAACCTGTTCGTGCTTTCCCTGTGCCCACATGGTTTAAAAAGTCATTTTGGAAACCTTAAGGTTGAAGCCCCAGTGGGCTGAGGAGTGTTTCAGACACAAAGGCTGACTGTATTTCACACCCTCATCCTCTCATTTTCTTAGTCTTTATGTGAACATAATTGCAAGATTCTCCTTCCTACTTTCAAGTGAGAGCACCATCAAAGAAGCAATATCCAGCCAGCCACGGTTCAGGCATGTCTGGGGAGGATAATAAAATATTAAAAAAATGGAAAATGTTTTTGATGCTACAGCTGACAATGCATTGCTGAGAGCCGGGAGGAGATTCCTCCAAATTTCATAGGCAGGACGTAGATGGATAACTAGAAATAAATCAAGACAGTCACAGACTAGAGCCAAATGGTTTGCAATGGTGTAGAGAGAGGATCTTCATTTGGGGAACACAGTGATTAATTTGTTTTCATAGAGTAATTACCAATTAATCATTTGGCTAATTATGTTGTGTCATGAATTAGTTATAAACAGACTTCAGCCCAATTATGAGGGCTCAACTAGATCATTTAATTGAATGTTTATGCTTCCAAAAGTGCTTCACAAGACTTTTTTTAGCAGCTGAACACATACATCTAACTGGAAAATGGCACACGGTTGAATCACTGACAGCTAAAGATGCCTTAAATTACACCCTGTTGTAATTAGGAGGCTTAGTGGTGTATCCATAGCTGAGCTTGACCTCTGTGATCATGCCAGTTGTTTAAGTGTGTAATCATTCCTTTACATCAGATCCTTTTTTTCATGAGAATGTTGGTGTCTAAGGGAGTTTTTTACTTCATCAGATGAGGAGGCCTAAAATAAACATTCTTCTCTATGCTGACACGTGACAGTGTTAACAATTGAAAATAAAATTGCACATAATATGCTCTTTCAAAGAATGTCCTCAAAGTTTCTGGAGAAAATACCAGCTGTACATAGCAGACTAATACTTAGCAGCTCAAGTTATCCCTTGGGAGTACATCTGCCAGATATAAATATTAATAAAAGAGAATTGTGATGGGAAGATTAAGATTCATTAATCATTATTATTAGCCATCATCAGGTGCTAACGGGGCAGCTGCTTGGAGTGAGACCCCCTCACGTTTACCCAGAGCACCCATTCATGAGGATCCCTTAAGAGAATGAGCTCTTCAAAGGAAAGGATTAGCACTCTGCTGCCAGAGGAAATGTATTTAGGGAGTAAATACAAAGCTTGGTGGCTGTGGGTGTGAGTTGGGTCCCTGAAAGGCTGTGGTGGTACCAGGGGCACAGTCTCTGGTTTAAGGGAAAATACAGCCAGAGAAACCAGGAAAAGCTGCAGCTCCCATGCTCCGGTGGGATACAGAGGATTTCACAATCTTCCCCATCGGAGGGGTTGTTCAAACACTCTGCAGCTGTCAGACCCTGTTGTTAGGTTTATATTGTGTTGGGGTTTTGATGTCTCAGCCATTGCAGAGCTTTGGAGTGGGAAAGAGTTCATTGCCTCCTCCCAGGCAGGTTGGTGTCTATTTTCACAGCTCTGGTCAGCCAGGCAAGCTTAACTCCTTGCTCTCCACCACGTTCCTTTTGCATTGCTTGTGTTGCCAGATTCCTTCAGGTCTTGCTCCTGCAAGAGTTTCCAGTGTATCTGTTTGCCTTTGATAATTTTGCTCAGTACAAGCCGCCACGGAGTGTGCTTACTCCGTGGTGTAATTGCTGCAGCAGCTGCTCTGTGCCCCCTCTAGGCTTTGGTGTTATCTTTTCTCTGCTAAAACCAGAGAAGGTGGCCCAGTTTCCCCCCAGAGCACAGGCAATGGCCAGGCAGGCAGCTGTGCCCCATGCAGTTACTGAGGCACAGGAGTCAGGGAATGGTTCACATTGGAAGGGACCACTGGAACTCATCCAGTCCAACCTCCCTGCTCAAGCAGGATCCCCTAAACTGCATTACTCAGGATTGTGTCTGGGTGGCTTTTGATATTTCCAGGGAAGGAGACTCCAGAGCCTCTCTGTGCCAGTGCTCAGTCACCCTCCCAGGACAGAAGTTTTTCCTCATGCACAGAGGTAGGTGCTCAGAAAAGCAGAGCACAGCCATTCCCCTGCACTGTGGATATATTTCAAACACGAGTTTGGAGGAGTCCACAGCTCAGGGGATCCTGATGTTCAGCTGTCCTTGGGGATGCATTTCTCCATTTATATTTCCCAGTAGCAGAAATTATCCCAAGGACACCAGCCTTGACAAAAGGCTGCAAGCTAAAATACATAGCACATGCATTTTTCCACATGTGAAACTCTAATGATTGCTGCAGAAGTCAAGGACTACATAATTTGGATCAGGTGCTGGCATTTCTGCCTTGCCCACACCTGCAAATCCCATCAACTTGTGTTCCTGGGAAAGGCAGAAGTGCCCCCAGGAGCCTGGGAGGAGTTAATGGGAACTGGTAGCAGTGGGGTAGGGACAGATAGATTTATGGGGGATTATATAGGTCAGCAGACTGTTTGCTTTTTCATCATCCCTTCCCACCTGCACCATTAACTGGGAAAGGGTTGCAGACAGGGCCAGCCTGTGCCTTCACCCCTGCCCACCTTTTCATATTTTGGGGAACAGTTGCCCTGGGCAGGTACCTCACTTGGGTCCAAACACGTTTGTTCTGGTGAGATTTAGGATATAGCTCTAGGTAGACACAGAAGCACGTTTGTGTGTCAGGACAGACTAATGGACTCCATTCCAGGGTCCAGGTGTGACAGAAACACAGCTGCTTCCCCTCCTGTTGCATCAGCTTCCCTGTGGATAACCAGACTTTGCATCCCTTGCTTCTTCATTCCCTCCTATTTCCATGTGCTCCTGCTGAGGATCAGCATTCAGCACAGCCCTCAGGCACCCCCTGCAACCTGTCCCTGCTCTGCAGAACACAGCTCCTCCTCTGGCATGTGGTTCCTAAATTGCATTGGCAAAACACCGGATCCTGGATGAGGCTGTCCCAGCAGCAGAGCTGTGTTGTTCCCCCATCCCTGGGCTTACCCAGTGATGTGCACGTTCTGGTATTTGCACGGAGGTGTATATTCAAGGTATTCTCTAGTCATTCACCATAAACACAGTTCTGAAAGGAAGCCAAGTTGTTTCCTATTAATGACTCACTTCCATTCCTTCCCATCACGTTGCTGGGAAGGGGCCTGTTTAAGCTTCTTTGTTTCATGCTGAGTTCTGCTCTTCTGAAAAATGCTACTTGCCAAAAGCTTCCTTTCTAGCAGAGTTCAAAATAAAGTTATTGAGTCATATACATTGACACAATCCAGATTTGAGAGAGGAAGGAGAGCCCAGATAACCCTAGTCCTTGGGGCAGGGTGCGCACCAATACATTTAAATGTTGGGGACCTAATTTTCTCCCTAAAACAGCACTTAGTGGGGTTCAGGTTTATATAAGGAATGTGGTGTTCTGTTTCACATGGGGAGACTGGAGGCCCAAGCTCCACCTTGCTGACGCTGATGGAGTTCTCTAATTGATTTTAGGAATCTTTGGGTCTAGAAAGGCCTGCAGTGTTTTTCAAAAAAAAGTCTCTTGTACCTGACTTCAGAGACAAATTCCATGCCCTACCATGTCTCTGTGGGTCTTTTTATTGACTTTGAAGTAGGTTTTTCCCAAGGGGCACACAGATTAAGAAATATTGTGGCTAGAGTCCTTTCCCCTCTTTCCAAATGAAATCTGACATCAACTGTTGAGAAAGAGGAATCTGTGTTATCAGAAATCCCCAAAGACGTCTATGATCATCACCACTTTTGTTATTAAAGGGCATATTTTGCCACGGTTTGTTTGGTTTGTTATATGAATCAACTTTGTGAATTCATGAGATTAAAAGCTTAAACAGGATCAATGAAGACTACACAGCATGCATCAAAGTAATTGGGGATTGTTTTTCAAACTCCAGAGGACTGCGAGTGTTGAAGTACTGAAGGTTTAGGGCAGTAATTATGAATTTTTGAAATCGAGAGATGAAAGGAAATACATTATCAGTACACAAGGATGAACCAAACTGTGTGACTGGGACCACTCTTGGGGTGAAGGCACATGATGTCCTCACTAAGGCGGGAATCTGATCCATGGAGCAGTTTGAGAAAAATCATTTACTGCCTGTGTACAGGATGTTAACTATGTGGAAAAGTAATAAAGCAGCATAAACCTTAGAGAAAAACACAGAAGCTTCCAGCACTGCCCTCCATCCTTTCCTTTTTACGTCTGAGCATGGCTGTATGGAAAATACATTAGAATCATGAGTTTTGCTCAGCTCCAGTTTCAAGATGGCAACATATGATATGATATTTGCCAGCTTTTGATTAAAATTAGGCTTCTCTGATCCATAAGCTTAAAGCTTGTAATATTCTCATCTCCCAAATCCTTGATTTCTGATGTTCACTGTTCCCACAAATTATCAAGTACAGCCAATAGAACGCAGCTAATTTCTATCTAGTAAAAATCAGGCAGATTTGTGGATTTGATACTACATAGTTCAAAGTATTTTAATATGCCAAATTTATGGAAATGCTGAATTTAATATTCTCAGAACAATCCACACCTGCTTTTCAGACAGAATTCTTTCCCTCCTCTGCCTGATCCCTTGAGTTTGGATAATCTCACTCTATTTTGCATGGCTTTCTTTCAATGTACCCAAGACGTCAGCCTTAATTGTGCTTAAAACCAGAAGCTGTTTCATACAGTCTGACTTAGTTCATCTGGAATCTGATTTACCTCGTTTTTCAGTGGGAAGGTGGCAGGATGGCACTGAGGTGCCCCTGGGAATGCAGGGATGCAGAAGGCATGCTGGTTGCTCTACTTGCGTTCCTGATTCCAGCGGGGGAGCTGTGTCAGGACATTGGGTTGAATTTTCACCAGTCTGGCTGACTCTAGGTTTTTTAGCATTTTTTAAAAACCTGGGGGTGAGGCACCACTTCATCCTGAGCAGTGCCTAGAAGAAAGACTGGGCTCCTATCTGGGAGCTCTGCTGATTTCCAGCATCCAACCAAAATCCCTTCCCAACTGGTCAAAAACCACCCAAGTGCAGTGTAAGCAGAAATTATTATTAAAACCATCATGTACCTTGCATGGCTGTAGCACTCCTGGTCTCCGTGTCACACTTACCAAAGGGAAAATTGGTCTACCTATGGAGATGTGAAATAGTAAAATGTGATGTGTTTTTCTTCTTCAATCCTTAAAATAGGTAACACTGGTACATTTAGACACAGCCTGCCAATACACTGTCATACCAGTGTGTAATCATTACAGAAACATGTGAAGATTTACTAAGTGGTTGGAGTAAACTCATGTATTTTGAGCAGAAATGGTCTGTGCACAGTGCAGGGATGGGAAAGAGCCGTGTTTCATCAACTCATGTGGTGTCTCGAGGAGGTGACATAGTTGGCAGTAAGGATAGGACGTTGCAAGATTTCACAACTGCAAAGAAAATACTGAGCTGACCCTTTTTGGTTAGATCCTCATCTGGTGTAAATCAGTGAGGATTCACCAATGCCAAAATATTTCTGGATGATGTTTCCCCGTTTTCCAGCATCAAAACTGATGTTTATAGAAGCTCCTAGTTGCACATATTAAAGTAATCAAGAGTATTTTCATTACTGACTGTGCAAGTGAAATGAAGACAGACATAATGGAAACGTGTTCAAAAAATCATATTGACGAAGAATTTAAATAAAAATGTTTTGGTTTTTTTTCTCCTGTGTATGGCTGTTGTGCACAGTAACCAAGTCTAACAGATGCCAGTAATACAATGGAAGGATTGTATTGAGGGGGAAAGGAAATGTATTTCCCAATCCCAACTGGAAATTCTGTCTCTGTTTAATTCCTCCAAGTATCTTAGATTTAAATAATTCTTTTTTTTTCCTGTTGGCCATTTCCCATAGCTGCACATCCCTCGAGAGAGCATCTTGCCTTTGGGATTAGCTACAGAGAAGCACAGTTCTCTTCCTCACCTCTAGAGAAAGTTTATTGGATTTCCCCAGTTCCTGCTCCGCTTCTTTCTGCTTCCTTTACATAGTCTGGGATATCACTTGTTGTTTTGTTTGAGAGAATGAATATTCTTATTTTATTCAAATTCATGCAGATTTTCATGTTGTCATAGGCTTCAAGAGTTTCTCCTTCGTGTCTGCATTCACAAACCCCCTGCTTTCTTCTCAGGACACCGAGCAGCTGCCACGGAGATTCCAAACGTTTGATCCTCCCCTTTGTCCCCCCTCTTTGGTCTCCAGACCTTCTATCCTGGTGAAGGACCCTTTTCTTGGGGCTGGGCCAGTGCAAATCCCTATCTCTGTCCTGTAGTAAGGGAAGTACCCATTGGAGGGACAGGGTTGGTTCAGGATCTCGCTGGGGAGGGAGGCCAGGGGCAGGCAGAGTGCAGAGCTGCTGGCTCCCAGGAGCTGCTGGGCTGGGGGCTCTTCCTTGCTCGTAGAAGAAATTGTCCTCTTGCTCAACTCCAGACTTGGCAGGATGCTCTGAAAAAAACATGTACAGAACCAAGAGCTGAGGTGTCACACGATGGGATGTTGGGAATAACACTGCCTCTGGGAACACAGCAGGGCCCTGCAGCAGAGGGACAGGTCCCACCCAGAGCCAACAGGGTCCCACACAGCAGGAGTCTGGGCTCCACAGGTTGTTTCAAGGGAGAGGGACCTCTCAAGGGCTGCCTCAGGTACCTCTTCCTCGCAGATAGCTCTGCTCCTGCGTTGTGTTTTCAGCACACAAGTCATCATTTTGTTCCTAAAGGCCTAATTTTGAGTAAAAGCTTGGTGTAAGATATGCCTGCCTCTCTTCTTCCCTTCCTATCCCTTTTAGAAACATTAAAGGTGAGTTCACCTGAACCTAATTTGCAGGTGTTTAACCCAATTTAACCATATATGTAATCCATATGTGAGTGGTTGGCCAAGAAGCTCTTCAGATGTCCCTCAGTGTGGAACATATCCTGTGGAGGTGGCTGAATAACTCACTTTCTCATCCTGCTTAGTGCTAGCCTTGCCTTCACTGGAGCTTTTTTCTCTTTCTGCGCAGATGTGAGACGCTGGGCAGAGACAGATGTGGGCTGTTCTGTAGTAGGGCAGGTACTCAAGGTCCAGCAGCTGGGAATCTGGGCCAGGCTGCTCATTGCAAAGCAGGAGGTTGAGCTTTGAGCCTTCAGGACTGTCTCTGGCCAGCGGGATGTTTTCCAAGGCTCCTGGGCGGGATGATGGGGCTGTGGTTTTGTGCTGTCTCCACATCCTGAAATAAATTTGTATTTGATCAAACATGATAAAATTATGCTATCAATGGGCAAGAGCTACAAGCAAAGTCAGTCCCCAGTGTTGATCTGTCCTGCTGCATGCCCAGGCCATGGCATTTCGGCCACAGCTGAGAGAATCAGGCCAGGTAAAGACCGAGGATTGTAAGAATTTCCCATTGTCTTTCACCTCTTTCTTTTTGAGTCTTGAAATGTTTTCTCATGTAGTGTTTTCAATTAAATTTAAATACCATGTTAGTTCCTATACTGTGAAGCAATCTTTAGCAGTTCACTCACAAAAAATATGCAATTTGATGTTTTCTCCTTGTTGATTAAGAAGAGCAATAACAAAGCTCAGAAAACAAAGCCCCAGTCTCACTACCTGATTTTTCACAGGCTACCGTTCAGCACTGTGTGAAACCATGGCAGAGAGAGTGTTTTTACCTAATTTGAGGTTAAACTTACATCAGATTTCATGAGCTGCCTTGGAAGATTCCAAGCCAAAGAAAAGAACTCCCACAGGCTTGGGCTATTTAGGGTGATTTACGGTCTCCTGAAAATCTTCATAGATCAGCAGTGCTTATGAACATTCTGGAAATGGAATAACATTGAAATTTGGGTAGAGACTGAAAAAAAATACTGCAGAATCCTCCTCTCCTCCAGATATTCTTTCTGAGTTTTCTGTACAACCAAAATGGGCATATGCAATTCAGGTCTTTAAAAGTGTTTGGACTTGAAGTTTCAAATCAATTCTTGTAATATCTCTGTCTTTATTTGAAAAGCTAATTTAACAAATATTTTTGCACTAGAGAATTTGTCTGCTTCTTGGCTATTTGCTACTCTGGTGCTGTTATTTCCCCATCCACATTGACTTTCTCCTGCTTTTTTCTTATCTAAACCCCTGTCTCCAAGTTTTTTGCATTTTAAGGATAAATACCACATTCAAATGGGCCTGAACCTACACATTGGGTAACATAACTGCCACCCACCTCACCAGGCTGAGACAAAGGATATTTTTATATTTCCCACGTACTCAAGAAGAATCCAAGAAGGGGAAAGCCAGCAGGGAGAGCATTATCCTCCTGCATCTCTGGCTGCCATGGTGATGGGGTTCCGGGGGAGCATCACAAAGGGAGAACACCCCACCCACCCAGCTCCCTGCTGGCAGAGCTGTCCCTTTCCTCCTCCCCAGTACAGTCTTGTGGGCATCCTGGCTTCACTGGGCTGTTTACAGATGGCCTGGCCACTTTCTAAAGAAGCATCAGTTGCTTTTATCCCTGCCAGTGAGGTAATGAGCTACTGAGACAAGCCCTGATAAACCAGAGATCACCTTCCTCCACCTCCTTCTTCTCTGGTGTGGGAGAGAATGTTTGATGGACTTCCAACCATGTGACCAGCAGCCAAAATGACTCATTCAAAAGGATAAATTTTAATAGAAATACCATCAGATTAATGCATTTTTTTCATTTTCATGCTAATTGTTGCAAAGATGGTGATAAGTTCCATTTTATTGCGACATAATCACAGAACCACAGAGTGGTTTGGGTTGGAAGGAACCTTAAAGCTCATCCAGTTCCAACTCCCTGCCATGCACAGGGACACCTTCCACTAGAGCAGGTTGTCAAAGCCCCATCCAACCTGTCTGTGAACACTTCCAGGCATGGGGCAGCCACAGCTTCGCTGGGCACCCTGTGCCAGGGCCTCACCACCCTCTGAGTAAAAACTCCTTCCTAACTTCTAAGCTAAATCTCTCCTTTTTTAGTTTAAAACCTTTCCCCCTTGTCCTATCACTATTGGCCTTGGCACGAAGCTGCTCTCCCAGTATCTGCCCTTATAATAATGCATTTCTGGTTTATAAACATAGAAGAAAGTGCGAGAATGCCTCAGTTGTGCATTTTAAGGTATTTCTAAGTCATTTATTTCCACACTTTAAAAAAAAGAATATATCCTGTAAATATATAGAAACAGACAGACTTAATGATATTTCACACTGAAATAGTTATCATGTATTTTTGTCCATTTAAACTTAAAGTACATTTTGCTACATTATAGGTGATTTTTCTTATTACTGCATCAACATGTATATATTTCAGAGTTTAGCTGGCAAGTGTAATAGAGTGGAGCAACTCCTCTGACAATACATTAAAAAATGCTCATAAATACCTGGGTAATGGAGAAATTCTGAATAAGATTCATTCCTGCATAGTATTTGATCTATTTACTGAAATTCCAGAGCTCTGAAGCCCAGGAACGATTTTGAACGGACTATTATTATTCATCCCATATATTATCCTGGTTGCTGCCTGCAGTAAAAAGTGGTTTATTATAATGTGATTTCTCAGCTGCATCAGTATGATATACCAGCAGCTAATGAAGTGTTCAGGCACCCAAAACCCCAGCATCATTGAAATTCATTACCACGAAGATTCTGCCAGAACTAATTGCTGTCAAGGCTGCTTATGCACGTCTTAGTTTCATTTCACAGAATGGCAGGGCTAGTGATGGTGCAAGCCAACAGGAACAAACCCCTCCAGCCTGCAGCACACCCCAGCACAGTGCTGGGGGTTCCTCCAGTGAGCTGACACTCTGGCAGGGCCAAGAATAGGCTGAGGATTTGGATGTGCTTTTTTTCCCCTTTAAATTGAAATATGGAATTTGTGTGCAGAAGAAATAATGACCGAATATGGGAGGGATTTAGGGAAAAAATGGGGAGGTCTCTGCTGCCTCCAGTCCACCCTGAATCACTGGGCTTTGGGCAGGGCAGGGGCTTTGGGACAGAGAACAACTCGGAGACTCAGACTCGGGATTTGGAGATGAGTGGGCAGGGGTGAGCGCCAGCCTGTGGCTGCTGTGGTGTTTCAGGCCCTCCTGCACCCCTGGATGCTGAGTTCCCACCTCCAGCTCCCACTGCCCTTGCAGCCTGGCCTGGGCAAAGCACAGATCCTCCTGTGCTCCCAAATTTATACCCACAGGCTGACGTCCACACACGTCCTGAGCTGCAAAGGCTTTTTTGCAAAATGAGTGCATCTTTAAAGGTTCTTTTACGGCAAAAAGCAATAGAATTATTGAATCATTAAAGCTGGAAAAGACCTCCAAGATCATGAGGTCCAACCTTTGACTGAATAACCACAAAACCATACTGAGAAGTGCCATGTTTTCTCATTTTTTCAACACTTCCAGGGATGGTGACGCTACCATTTCCCTGGGCAGCCTGTTCCAATGTTTAACCACTCTTCCAGTGAAGAAATTTTTCATAATATCCATTGTGAAGCTCCCTTGGTACAACCTGAGGCTGTTTCCCCTCCTCTTATCTCTAGTTCCCCAGGAGAAGAGGCCAACCCTCACCTTGCTACCTCCCTTCAGGTATCTGCAGAGAGCAGTAAATGCAATTTTCAGGAGAGGAAGGGAGAGGAAGTTTTGAGCTCAGCAGAAATTTCTGAACCCTGGGACTGCCTGAGCAGATTTGTTGAACAACTCCATTTACATGCTATTTGCACATTCCTGTTTCAAAAGTCAGCCTACGCGGATTGCTCCTGAAACGCCTTGCCAAAATACTTGGGAGTGATCCAAGGGAACGATATTGACTGTTGCAGGTGGGTTATGGACCCTTGAGAGGTGCTGGAGGTGTCAGGGAGCTCACTAATTATGGCTCATTACAGCGTGGAGGGGAAAGATGTTCTCAGCATGGTGAGTTTTGGTGCTTTAACAGGACACCTTTCCAAACACCTCCTGACATGGGCAAGGTGAACAGCGGTGGGGGTTCTCTGTCTCAGCCTCCTGCAGTTACATTTGGCTGCTGAGATCAGTGGGAGCAAAGCTGCCCTTTTGTGGAGCCTTTCAGTGTTTTCTGCAATGATTTCCCTGTGACTTCAGACCTCTGTGACTTGGCCAGTTTGTTTCAACAAAGACAATTTTTATTATCTCAGTGAAAAGTCTGGATGTGCTCGTATGTTGTACTTGCTACATACACATTTTCAAGCATTAGTCATACCATAACATCTGCTTTTTATTGGTAATTACAACTATCCCCATTTTAATAAGAGGTAATTCTTAAATTTCTCATAAAATATACATGGCTCCAGGGAAAGAAGGTGAAAGGTTTTGCAAGCCTCTCACAGCCACAAGACCAAAATGAGTCAAAATAAATCCTTCCTGAGCAGAACTTGTCCAGCCACTCACGACAGCACAGCCGGGGATGCCTGTGTGACTCGCCATCCCTTTTTCTCCTAATTGTTGGTGCTCTGCAGAACAGACCTGCACAGTCTGTGCACCACAGCCCTGCTGGGTGCTGTTAATGTGCTCAAAAATGAGGACCTGGTCCTAAAATGGCACGTCTGTGGACACCTCCTGGGTGTAACTCGACTGGAATTAGCATGAAGGGGGTTCTGCGGGATCAGGTCTGAACTGGGAAACAGTAAAAGTTTGTGGGTTGTTTCCAAGCATTTTAGACACTTTGGAATTGCAAATAAGTGTCCGGATTAATGGACCGTATCTTGTTTGCATTCATATTTATGGTAGACTTGGTATAATAGTGTGCCTGAAAAATGAGTAACATCTGAGGTAGAAGACCAATATACAGATAAAGAATCATGAAAAAGAATATTTTGGGGCTCCATTAAAAGCTTCCAGTTTCTCATTTCCCACTGTTTCTCCGTAGGCAAGTGCTGCTGTGCTGCTTTGGCCTGTGAGAACTGGGCTCTGCAATTCCATAGCCTGTTTCCAGGGATTTTCCTAGCGATCCTGCACAAGGAAGGCAGTGACAAATGACACTTTTACAAGGCCATCCCTAAATCTTTGAAAACCAGGGAGCTTTTTCAGTGGCTCCTGCCATTCACTGAATGCCAGCAGCCAAGCCCATATGGAGCATTGTGTGCTGAGCTCATTGTCGATGCAAATGCACACAACTAGTTTTGATTAAGAACAAAATGAAGAATTGACTCAATCTGCTTTTTCTTTGTTTGAAATGCTTCAAGCCTCTCATTATCATCAGGGTTTCTTTCAGTGCAGGAAATCGGAATTTCCATAAAATAATGCTGAAAGGCACAGGGTGAAGTCAAAGAACATTTACGTTCCTAACGAATGGAAGGATAAACATGCAAAACAAATTTGGGGACACTCAGCTAAACATTTGGGGGCATGTTATGGCATGTGGATTGTTTAAATTATTCAATATATATTAAGCAGCCACATACACGAATGGTAAAAGGACAAAGCAGGGGGCTTGAGAGAGGCCTTTTCCCCTTGCACAGTAACTCACAGCTATCCAGAGTGCGATTATTGCATTCAACAGCCAAGGAGAGTTTGCATGGTAGAGTGCCCAAATTGCAATGTTTCCATTTGGGGGTTGGATTAGATGACCTTTAAGGTCCCTTCCAACCCAAACTATTCTATGATTCTATGATTTATGGGAACAAGGAGCTCCTTCCAATGCAAGGAAGGTCCCATGGCAGCATTTGTAGCTTTGGGGTCACGGAGGTGGGATCAAAAAGACTTTGTGTAACCTCAGGACTGTGTTTGGAAATGCTGATGCTTGGAGGGATGTACCAGCACGCAGGTGGTCCGGCACCGCTTCCCATCCTCAGGATGTGCTGGATGACTGGAAAATCCTTGTGCCAAGGGAAACTGGAAAGTGGCAATCACATTCTTCTCTCTTTCAACATGCGGATGGATCTGGCCAGAGAGTCCCTTCATTTTTTATGGGGTTTAATCATAGCCAGGGCTGGCAGTGTTCCTTGCAAATCTGGGTGTTTGGTATTTCCAGTGCAAGATCTGGCTATCTCATGTATGACACTGCAGGGCAGTTTTTCCAGGAAGAGGGAAACAAAGAGAAGGACATTTTGACCAAAGATGACATTAAAGAGCTATGTTGCAAAGACAAGCTCTCCAAAATGAGAAAATGGGGGATCAAAGGTGTTTTTTTTCCTATTTCTCTGCATGCCTGATCATGAAAATATCAATAACAAAACCAGCTCCTGATTCCTTGTGTTGCCTGCCTGCCTCCCCTGGGTGGCATGCAGAGGTCAGGTTCCTTCCATGTGGCTGAAGAGAAGGAGGGTTGTGTTCAAGGCACAACTTTGCAGAGGATAAACTACCTGTGAGCAGGTGAGGGGCTGCCAGGTGGGTGGCCATTGCTTTACTCTGTTCCCAGGGGACATTGCTGGGAAGGAAATTGTCTTTGAGACACTTACAAAAATGGCTGTCATTTCCAGAAATGTCTTATAAATAATGAACCAAAAAAAAAAGTCTTAAAATCTATTAAAAGCCTAAAAGTAATAAATAGGAGGGAGATTAACCATCCAGCTGTCCTTTGGCAAAGTTGGTGATTACTATGTGCTGTCTTAACAGGAAATGTTCGCGGTGTAATGTTTGCTTGCATCACCTGGAACACCCCAGTTGAACCATTGTCCTAAACAACACACAAAATACCCCTCTCCTTTGGTTTGATGATTCAAACAACAGCTCCCAGCTTCTCGTGTTGTGGACTCAGAAGAGGTCAGAGAGCACGGGATAATCCTAGAGACAGGACAATATTCCCCACAGGAATACTCCCCACCATTTGGGAGCTGGGGATATGGTGTTGGGGGACCCAAAAGGCAGATTACAGGGTGAGTCTGGGAAAACTTGGATTGAAAAAAGAATTAAAATTAGAATATATTTTCTTGTGGTTGGTGCACCTCAATGAAATGTCTCTTTATCTGTGCAGGACATCCCCAAATACAGGAAAAAAGTACAGCTGGCAACATCTGGGAACCAGAAGATGCCTAAAGCAGAAAGCAGAGAGGGAGGATGTGTCAGAGATTGATACCATTAGGTTTTCTGAAAGCAAATCTATCTCTACCTTCATAGTGGTAGGTGGCAGTGGAAAGAAAACTCATTGTGTGTTTAAAAAACAGGTCATCTTCAAAAAATGTCACAGAAACCTTGAGCAGACATGAGCAAACAGCCCTGGGGGAGTCATTTGTCTTTGCTGTCAAGAGGAAAATTAAGACTCCAGGGGACACAGAGGCTGGGTTTGATGGATGCTTGAAGCAGAAGGCAAGCAGGTCATCATTCCTGTCCACCAGGGAAACAGGTTCTTCCCCTGGAGAAAAGTGACTGTATCAGGTGTACACCTGTGGGGAGGAGAGAGGCAATGAGAAGATAAATGGTGGAAAGTCCCCAAAATCTCGTTTGGTATTGACAGCAATAACCTCACTCGTGAGCTGGGGGATGGTTGTTGCTGCCTGACACATTTGTGGGCAGAGCAGGGTTGGTGGTTACATCAGCATTGCTCTTACCAGTGCCCATGCTGGGTGTTTTGGGGCGTTGGTCCCAGTTCTGAGGGGTTTTTAGTGACCAGTGCAGTTCATGTGCTGCAGCTCCACACCATGGCACAAACCGAATCGCCCTGAGGGGAGATGGTTGGGAGATTTGCTTCCAAATTCTGATCCTAACGACAAACCTTGCGTAGATACACCTGGGTACAGCACCTACCTGTTAGGAGGACATTCCTGTGATGGATGATGCTGTGCAGCTCTGCAGCCCCCAAACCATACTGTGGGAGACCCAGCCCTGAGAAGGAAAAGAAAACGAAATTTCTGTTTTAATGACTATCCAAGAAAATATTACCTCTTGTACATCCTTGGAGCTCTTCTATATCAAGCATTTTGTCATCCTCTTAACATACACATATGCAGAGAAGGTAACTGCTGATTGACAGCCTCCATTTTAGGATCCATTTTAATTGATCCCTGGTCAGCTGTGCAAGGTGTATTTCTACTCAAAACCAAAATTTGACCAAAATTTCTATAAGCAACCTATTTCCATCAGTGAATTTCCATCATGGTGAATCATGCCACTAGTTTTACTAGGGGTTTTTTTCTGTTTTCTAATCAGATTTATTTCAGCCCTAAAACAGAATCTGGTGATTAATGTCCAACAGATTTCATCTGAGCAATCTGTGCTCTTGGGTTATTAATACAAAGAAATAAGGAAAAAAATATTCTGATAATATTTCAATATTGTTACCTGCCAATGCTGGAAAAAAAGCTGCAGACATGCTCCAAGTCTTGAGGTCATCTTAAATAATATTAAAGGTTTTCAACTTTTTAATTAAGTTAGTTTTCTTGACTACTTTTTCAGTTTAGGCATTGAGGATGTACTGAAGTGTTTAAAGGTACTTTTCCCGCAGTTCTCACATAATCATGGGCTGCAGGAGGGGGGAAGCACCACGAATAATGAGACATCCTACTAAGCTGCACAGTTTGGCAGGCACAGAGTTCTCTAAAGAGACTCAAGGTGTTTATAGGCATTTCAACTGCGTTAGATCTTAAGGGCTACGCTTTAAATTGTCAGCATCTGCAGCTGTTTCTGAGCAGGTAGAGAAGAAAATGTACCAGTGACACAGACGGAGGACTGGAAAAAATTGTCCAGACCTGAATAGCAGTCCCTGATCATGGCAGTCACCTCCATCAGTTAGTCCTGGGAAGGGACAAGCTTCTGCTTGGCAGCAAACCTCCTCATTATAGTGTCCTCTTAGAAACATTAAACTTCCACTGCATCCTGTGACATCCAGCCCTGGAAGGGGAGTAAGAAAGGAAATTGCTCTTTGGGTTGCCAGCTCCATCACCACCTCTGTGTACACATGGCAGTGACCAGTGGGTCATACTTGGTGGTTCTGTTCACTATGCAATTTATTTTGGGACTATATTCTTCACTGAGCAAGCTGGGCTGGTGGAAGGTGTCCATGTCCATGGCATGGGGTTAGAACAAGGTGAGCTTTAAACTTCCTTCCAACCCAAACATTTCTGGGATTCTGTGATTTGGTGTCTGCGACTGTTTCCTCTCAGGGAACAATCCAGGGGTGGAGCAGCAATCTGGTTTTCACTCAAGCTTTACTCCTTTGCCTCTGGCAAAGTTTGGATGGTGCAGCTGGGAATTGGGTCCACTCCTGCCCTCGGCGCAGTCTCAGATCAGTCAGGCTGGGGGAGTTTGACTTGGGTGGCCCATCCATACTTACTATTTACCACAGCAGCAGCTGCAGGCAGCTGTGCTCCTCCAAGAAACAAGTGCTGGTCCTGGTCCTTCTGCAATTCCCCCATCCCCAGCATGAGGTGTCCCTTTGGAGCAGGCTCAGCCAGCAGTGCAAGAGAGGATGGTCCCAGCAGGACCAGGACAGAGAGCTGAGGGAGATGGATGCAGCATGTCCAGGAAACACGTTCTCAGGACATGATGGCACATCCCAGGGGCCCAGGGGCTGCACTTGTGCTGGGAGGGAAGGACTGGGCTTGCATTCAGGCTCCCCTTCTCACTTGGGAGCAGGGTTTGAACACATTTTCTAAAGCTACTTCTGTGTTTTTCCCAAACTCCTGCCTCAATACTCCCACTGTGATTTTGAAGGGAAAATAATCCATCATCAAGGGTCAGCCTCCAAACTGCTGAGGAGCCTCTGTCACGGCCAGGATCCCACCTGCCTCATTTGTGTGTGCGCCCACATCTCCCCATGTCAGGGGAAAACCTCTATGGAAAAGGGGCCTTTTGTCCCACAGCAGCTACCATGGGGTCCCCAGTGAGCCACAGCATTCCCAAACACCAGGCTGGCACATTAAATAAAGCTCCAGGGATGCTCCCAGGTGCAGCCTCGCCACGGTCCCAGCCCACACAGGGTGAAGGAGCCAATGTGGGTCGGCCGGACACTGCTGGCTGTGTCCTCTCCTTCTCAGCAGGTTCATGGCCACATTCCTCATGTGATGAGGACAGGTGGAGCAGGACCTGAATATCCAGCCTCATATTAACTGGATATACTTTGCCTGCAGTTGTGCTCTTAAAAAGTGCTTTTAGGGAAGGAATCGAGTTCACCTGCACAATGCTCAGGTGAAATTTGGATTCACCAAATCCGCCATGATCTTCTTGCTCTAGAAATCTGATTGTAGTGTTCACACTTACACAACCCAGGACTGATAAAATCCGCCATTTGTTCTCTGCTGAGCTATACTGGGCAGCACAACCAAACGCTTTAAAAGCATGAAAATGAGATTAATTATTTTTAAGTTGTGGGTATATCTGAACATGTATTAAAAGCAAATGACAAATGTGGGATGGAGCCAAGGCAGAGCATGATCACACCCCAAATGAGATTTGGAAATAAACCATCTAAATGGATGCAGGCTCCCCCTTGCTGATGGGCTTGTGGGATTGCAGAGCAGCTCTGGGCCTGGAATTTTCTGAGAGGGAGCTGTGGTTGAACTTCTTATTGTCACTGTTGTTTTGCAATGCCATAATAAATGTTGATGAATTTGTAAATCATAAAAGCAGGGACCATGGGTGGGTGCTTTCATCCAAGGACTTGAACAAACATTTTTGGTGTCAGCCCATGCCAGAGAGATTTTAAGTATCATAAATTAAGAACAAGGGGGAAAAAAATTAAAAAGCTAAACAAGCAACAGCTGTTTGGAATGGGGCCCTAAACCCAAAATATATAAATGATGTTCAGACACATGCTGAGAGACAGTGACAAGAAAATGCTCAGCACAAGAACTGCAGGGTCGTTTATAGCTATTGTGCTCACAGGGCACTGTTTTTGTCCAGCCACAAGAAATAAGTCATTTTCAGTGCTCTCAAGAGGCTTTGGTGACCCAGCCACTTCCACCTCTACCTGGGCTGCACTGGTCAGAGCCCCCTGTGACAACTTTGGGATGTATCCCTGGTGACTGTACAGGGATGTGGTACAGCCTTGCACAGCAGATTAGGAAACATTAAAAACATCTGAAGTAGGAAGGTGTCAATAGAAATTTTAACATTGGGGATAGCAAACCAGAGGTAATAAGAGAGTAAGTATCAAAAGAAAACAGTTACTGCCTTTGAAAGCCTTCTATAAGGAGATTGTAGATATATACAATCTCCAAGATGAATTATGAGTATTAGTTTGTTTGGAAAGGTATTTGCCCTTTGGACAGCCATATTTTTGTTTTGAGCTTCAGAAACATAAATTACAGTCATTTAAACCCCAGGCTTACATTTTACTTCAATGACGTAAATGAGTTCCCAACTTTCAAAGGCCATCTGTCCCTTACAGCAAGAGGTAGCAATTATATAAAATTCTTTTATTGCATGGAGGTATTTTCAGTCCTTTAAGTTTATGTGCCCCAGGTGAAGCAATATAAACAAACTATAGCTGTCACAATTGTGTTAATAATGGAAACTGCATTTGGGAAGTTTTAGGGATAAAACCTATAACTTTATACTGCTGAGGTGTCAAACCTTTCCAATGTAAAACAGAAGTGCAGCTGTGTAAGGCGCCGAGGAAGGTTTCTGCAAAGCCAATATTCACAGACTCTTTAGGTGTATAAAGGTGGTGGCTTCCAAGCCACAGTCATTAATCAGAATTGCTGCAAAAAATAAGGTTAAAAATACATTTAAATGTCTCTGGGTTTTTGGTAAACTTCAGATACACAAAGTTAAATCCACCCCTAATCCAGTCTCACTGAAATCCATATTTTACAGATGTGCTTGTGTTCCTGGCTGATGGCAGCAATGAAATGCTGGGGCACAGCCTGAGTGTGGACACGTCAGACAGTCTGGCTCTTGGCTCAGCAAATTGCTCCCTCAGCCTCAGTGCTGGAGTTTTCTATTGTGGATTCCTAAACTTCAAAAACACACCAGGCAAAGCAATTGATTGCAACACTGCAGGTATTTGGGTTTGGGGTTTTTTTCCCTAACCCCAGTAGATGAATAGAGAAATGCTACAACCTTAGAGGAACTGTTTGAAGGTTCAGAGCCAACAAAAAACACACCAAAAAGTGCCAGTGGGCCTATGGATGGCTCCAATTTGCTGCCCTGTCCACCCTGGGAGCAGAGCACAGTGCAGCTTCCAAAGGCACTCGGTGTTCCCAGCTGTGCATGCACCTGGAGCTGAGCTGGTTCTGATCTCCAGCTCGTTGGCTTTGTACAGCAGTGACATCCTGAGCTACATGGAAGACAATAATTCTGCTCCACAGCAACTTTTAGAACCAGCTTTCATTCTGTAGTCAGAAATACTGATTTCCTTTCATAGAATCACAGAATGATTTGGGTAGAAAAGCATCTTAAAAATCATCTTGTTCCAACCTCCCCACCATGGGCAGAGACACCTCCCACTATCCCAGGTTGCTCCAAGTCCAACCTGGCCTGGAATACTTGCAGGGATGGGACACTCACAGCTTCTCTGGACAGCCTTGTCCCAGTGCCTCTCCACTCTCACGTGGAAGAATTTCTTCCCAAAATCCCATCTAACCCTGCCCTCTGGCAGTTGAAGCCATTCCCCCTTGTCCTGTCACTCCAGGCCCTTGGCCAAAGTCCCTCTCCAGGTTTCTTGGAGCCCCTTTAGGCACTGGAAAGGGCTCTAAGGTCTTCCTGGAGCCTTCTCTTCTCCAGGCTGAACACCCCCAGCTCTCCCAATCTGGCTCCAGAGTGGAGGAGCTCCAGTCCAAAACCACTCATATCCACAGAAGTGAGTTCACACTCACCCATGACAAAGTCAGGGCATTTGCTATCAGTCAGTCTTCCAACAAGGCAAGGCAAAGGTTTGGAGGCAGAGAGGGAAGGTTTGGATGCAGTCCACGTCTCTTGCTGGGTGAACTGACAAAGAGGAGAATTGAACTTCAAAGACTTCCATTACACAGTCGATGACATTTAGGAAGAAAAGGAAAATTACCGCCTTTTTAGGAGATTTACAAATGCCATCCATGTCCATGGGTGTAATTTTCCACTGAGGAAAAAGAATTTCAGAAGCAACATATGGACCATGCAGTAAAGAAGTTACCATAGCAACCAGCCTCCTAAAAATCCCTATATATGTATACAGAAACCAAATGCATGTAATAATTATGGCCGCATATCTAAAGTAATTTATGAGTTCCATTTTCCTAGCTTTTTTTGTCTATTAAAAGTCTAATTCATGCTTTGAATATCTGCTTACTCTGCTGCCTCTTGAACGTCCACGCATTCTGCAACTGAAAGTCAAAAGCATCACAACTGACAGTCACTGACAACAGAGTGAAATCTAATTTAGCTAATTCAAAATATATGCTATAAGCATAAAAGAATGGTTATAGGACCAGAATGATTTAAGCTGTGGGAATACAGCTGAGATGACATTTAAGTTCAGAAAATGTTAGCTGTTAAAAACAAACAGATGAAGGGGTTTGAATGTCAAAAGAGTATTTCAAAAACAGGGTGTTTTACTGGGGAGAAGGGAATTTGAGGGGTTACAGCTCTCCCTTCCCTCTGTTATCCCTTTGTCATGGATTATGCTCTCCCCAGAGCCCTGGTGCTCCCATCACAGTGAGCTCATGGACATTCACTTCTGTTGTATTTTGAAATTTTTTGGGGGTTCTTAACAGATTTCGTGTCTTGGCACATCATGCTCCCATATTTCTCTGTGCTCTGGCATTAGGTGCCAGAGATACTCCTTGTTGTCTGCTGGATACTCTGGAAATTTAGCAAAGATGGATTTCCTAGATGGAAATCTAGGAATACAAAACCTCTGCTGTTGAGAGTAGATGGGGACATGGAGTCAGTGCCAAGGGAAGATCTCCTGACTCTGGGACAGGAGGCATCAGGTGCTTTCATGTTTTCTTCCAGATCCTGCTTCCAAAGATGCTGTGAGGAAACATTTCACCCTGGCTCCTGGGGCACCAACCTGTCCTTTTGGCTGGCCAAAGTGGGGAGAGTTAAACTGAATTAAATGTAAATTGTACAGACTGATGTCACAGTTTACAAGCGGACAGTCCTGGATGCTGAGGTCAGTCCCAGCACCCAGGAGCCCCAAGTGAGATTCAGCTCCCATTTTGTTCTATCTTCAGCCAGGAAACAAATCAATTAAGTGCATAATAAATGAACAGACTCTGTACCAGTGTTCAGGCTCTCAGTGAGCTTTGACATGTGCTCTAACTCAGCAGTGTTAAGCTTAGCCTGTTAAAAGCATTCTTTCATCACACCTGACTCTTGCTCCTGCAGATGGGAGCCACCTCTGCGCTGTGCCACAGCCTGCACTCCTGTGTGTGAGATGCTGTGTGCAAACAAGGCTCCTGCTTCCTTCTCAAAACAAACAGCTGGAACTGTCAAGTGAGTACCTGTTTGTCACTGGGACTTCTCACAGCCCTCCTTGCCCTGACTGCTGCTCCCCTTCCTGCTCTGAGCATCAGCTGCTGAAGACTCGGTGCCAAAGGAGCTGAAGTGCAGCCTTGGACAGGTTTGGTGCAGGTTGCCTCCACTTCCATCCTCTTTCCCAGCCCTTCCAACTGCTCGTTCTTTCACCCTTTCAGAGCAAGTCGAGCAGCTGGTGAGACGTTTGGGAAGAGTGAGGTCCTGCAAATGTCTCTTCTGAGGGAATGCATTGCTAGTGCTCTTAAGTGGACGTTTATCCTGCACTGAAAACTGACAGAAAGTTAATAAAATCACATTTCTAAGCCCCTTGAGCACTTGTTCCTGATGAGAGTTATTTCTATCACAAGCTTAAGCTCTCTCCCTCTGGCTAATTTGTGGCAAAGTTGCTCAAGAAAAGACCAAGATACTCTCATTGTTACATGAGCAAAGATGTATTTGTTCTCCCTGAGTGGAAATCAGCACTGTTAGAGAGCCAGAAGAAGACCTTGGCTGAACTTAAATCCTTTCTTTAGCATGAGTGGATATAAAACTAGCTTTTGCTCAAATGTCATTTCACTCTGATTGCAGATTCTTGATTCTGTCTTGCCCTACCAGAAAATAAAAGGCATCTTTGGACCTTTCATTTATTTACCTGTTTTCTGCAATGTCTCATGGGTCTGTGACACTTCCCTTCTTCCTGCAGTGGGGACTGGTTTTTTTTTAGTTTTGCTTCATTTTGTTCTTCTGTTTAGGCAAGAAGGGAGGTCCTGCTAAGCCAGGAGCCTTCAAAGTCCATGTCACACCCGGACTGAATCACCCTGGACCTCATCTGCTGGGGAGGAGATTTCCATTTGTTACCCCAGTGTGACATGCTGGGATTACAGCTGCTTCCTGGCAGGTAAATGAGACAGAATCCCAGAATTTGGGGGTTATGGGAAGATATTCCATTGTTGCTTTGCTTGGTGGCCATCTCTGGGAGCCATGGTGCCACCCCGCTGGCTCCCAGCCTGACAGGGGTCACCCTCCCTGACCACATGGTAGGAGCAAGGTGGTGTCCCCAGAGGTGACAACAGCTTGTTGCAAGAGTTTTTCTAGCTCACACTAAGTCATAAATGGCAAAAGAAATTACTTTGAGGAAACCTGGACCCATGTTTTCTGGCTAAGGGAAGGCCACACTTGTCGCTCTCAGGGGGATTACAGCTCCACCCTCATCCCATGGAGAATGTGTGGGTTTATGGATGATACAATGTCTGGCAATTATTTCTTTGAAACGTCCCTTCTTTTTCCTTCTGAACATAGAATATTCCTTCTGATGGCTGAACACATAATAATTCTTCTTAATACTTTCCCCATAAAAATTCAGTTTACAGAGGGAACTCCACATGCCTTTAGGACTCTGAGGGACACCAATCCTGAACAGGGTAGAAGCACAGCAGCATTTTAAATTCTGGCAGCAATAACAAAGAGCCAGCCACAAGCAGGGTGCAATGAGCAGTGTCTTAGGGCTGGGTATTTTGTTTCTCACACTGCAACACTTGATCTTGTGTGAAACACAGCACTCTTGGGTCCTTAACACCCTTAAGAGGTAAAGATAAAAATGTGTCTGCACATCCCCATGTTTATTGTGAGAGAGAAGCAATTTAGATGCACCAAGATGTGGAATCTGCACAGGTCCCTCTGACACAGAGCACATAGACTGACACAGGAGGGACTTTATTGCCAGAAGAAATCATTGTACACACAGAGATGCTGGGTTTTTTAAACTCGGGCGCGTGAAGATGAGCTCCATGATCTGCAGGTAGCATGCCAAACGTGAGTTTTGGACGTCTTCGTTATTGTCAGTCCTGCATATCCCATTTTTTCCTGGTGGAGGGGAACGTGCCAAGGCTGATGCTGTGATCTGTGGGTTGTGTGCCAAGAAGGCAGTGTGTGAAACCTGCTGCCTCCTCCTGACCTGCTGGGCAGAGTCTGTCCATCCTCAGGGCACAGGAGCCTGTGGGTCCAGACTTGCTGGCAGTATCAGGCATCCTGGCACTCGTGGGGTGCTCCTGTCTCTGCCCAAGGCAGCACAACCACTTATGTCATTGCTCCTGGCTGCTGTTCAGGAAAGATCTCTAGGAAAGGACTTACATTCCTTTGAAGTGAGACTTAAGCACGCTCAGGTGCCTCCTAGAGCAAAGGTATCTATGCACATGATAAAGGTGAGGAGGTGGCACAACTCCCCTGGCAAAGAACAATGTTCCCACAATCTGCTGTCTCGTCCTTGCCAGGGCAACATCACGGTGCCCCAGATGCACAGATTTACCCCCCCAGGCTTGAAGAGAGGCCGTTCATGGGACAAATTCTTGTGACCTTTCCAAAGCTCTCCCCGGGCAAGAGATGCCAGGCTTGAAAAAAGTCATTTGCCGAATGATTTCTTAATGTTTGTGTCTTCAGGGGAAATTTCTCATGCTTTTAATTTATTGCAGAAGAAAAGTGGAAACAGGGAAGGCTTTACAATTTTTAAATGTTCTAACATTTATTTTGGTGTTTCAGTTTTTATTACAATTATGCTTGTGACAAAGGAAATTTCTCAAGACCAAGAGCTAATGTTTGCTCTCAGCCACTAATGCATTTTCAATTAACGTCAGAATATGCTAAAACTATTCTTTTGCTGCTTCAGTAGGGAAGAAAAGCCTCTGGCATATGAGTGTGAAACACTGTTGGTCCCATTACTTGTGAATACTGCTCAAACACACCTTCCTTTTACCAACCCTTTGCCTTTACCGGGTCATGATTTTCCTCTGTGGAATTTCTTTTGAGCTGGATTTCTCTCTGCAGACTTCTTGGTGAGCATTGTGCAAAAGACAGTTAGTTCTCTTCGGGCTGGTGTGTGAGAGGAAATGTGTTCTTTTCACTCTGTTCTGATCAGAAATGCTGAATATGCATCTCTTGCAACACTTATTTTCCTTTCCTGCAGCCACACCTGTAAGTGCCATGTTGCCTGTTAGAGCAATTAGAGTGGTTCCTGTGATGTGCAAACTGGTGTCTAAACAGAATCATTGAATCACAGAACAGTTTGGGTTGGAAGGGACCTTAATGATGGAACCCCCTGCCATGGGCAGGGATGACACCTGCTAGATTGGATTGCCCCGAGCTCCATCCAACCTGGCCCTATCCAAGCCATAAGCTGGTCTGGATCTCATTTCAAGGCTCTGTGTTCTTCCATGAGACATCTGAATCTCAAATAAAATGTTTAATATAGTCACTTAACTCCTGATCCTTGGATTTCCTACCTGAGCATGGTTAATAGCTTACATCCACTTCTGGCACTATATGATATTTATTATAGCTGTGGAAGTCACGCCAGCCAGTGAATTAGATCACGTTATGACACTTCCTTGACCTCTGCGTCAGCACAAGCAAAGCAAACAAAATGATTGTTTAGGTGCTGTTCTTTTACCTTTTTGTGTTTCAAGTAGAAAACCTTGCAGGAATTTCAGATCTCAAAAGATAAGTACCAACAGAGGAAAGGTGCTTCTCTGTGTTCTGAAGTTTGCTTGTATAATGCTTCCCCAGTCACCACCTGTTACTTAAATCCTTTATCTTTCATCCCAAGAATAGCTTCCTGATGCCGGGGAGGTGCAGCTGGGTTGTGGTTACCTTCCATCGTGGCCGAGGGCAGGCAGCCCCCGGTGCCTGGTGGAGGAGGGATGCGCTGCCCCCCCAGCAGATGTGCACAGGGCTTTGATCCGGCCGGGGCCGGGATCCGGCAGCCCTGCCCGCCCCCTCCATCTGTGGATCCGGGGCTCTGGGGACCGCGGATGTCAGACCTGGCCACACAACAGACACTGCTCCGCAGAGGGAGCGGAAACCCGGGAGTAAACAGCTTCCTCGTGCTGCTCCAGGATCACCTAAAGTATTTTGACCCCTAATATTATAGGTTAAGATGTGATTGTATTAAATACAATGAGCACATGTGGTGTTCTCGGAGGTGCAGGATGCAGGGACCACATCTTGACCGAGTTAGGTAGAGCTCAGTGTCTGTACATGGTGCATTAATTCACAAGCAGCGAGTTGGGAGGGAGCCCTGGGCTGGGATGTGCACTTTGATCTGATCCTCTCTGGTGCTGCAGAGCACTGCTGCAGGACGCATCCAGACACATTGGACTTGCAGAGGGTTTTTCCCGGCATGTGTGCTGGGGTAGATAGCAGGAAGCAGTAACACTAAAAGCCTTGCATGAGTCCCATCATGTAGATAAAGAACATAAGGACTAAGAGGGGGATTAAAACAGTCTGAGGGTGGAACAGCCAGGATGAGGAAAATCAGGATGGGGAAAACGTATTTCATCTTGGCAGTAAGACAAATGGATTAATGTTAAAATGCAAGAAAGGTTGCAGTGGGGCACTGAGTGTTTAACTACCCCAGGAACCTGTGGTCAGCTGCAGCCAACACCACATCTGAGGAGCACAGACCTGACTGCTGGAACAAGGTGAGTGTGTACCCCCAGTTTACTTTCCTAGATTACAGGCAGGGTTTTTAAAAAATGTTTTATTTTAAAACCCTACAACCTTTAGTCTGTTGTAAAATATCTAAAAATATTTTAGATAATATTCCTAAAATATCTTGGGTCATTTCATTCACCAGCACTCTCAAAGGGGAGTCTTGCAGGTGGGATGAGCAGCCCAGCTGGCACCTACCCCCATGCAGGAGAGCACGGCATGTCCAGACTTTGTTCCCTGTGTCGGGTGGCAGAGGGAGGGAGCTGTGGGACTCAGGGACAGCAGCATTAGTCACCTCCATACCAAGGCCCTTGGAGCTGTTTGCTGTTTGTGAAATGTTGCAATGAGTGTTTGGTTTCTATTGGTGACATAAATCAATCTCACTGCCTTGGCACTACTTCTCCAGAACAAAGAATTCCCAGAAAAAGGGAACCCCACTGCTGGGTTGTATAATACGAATGTGTGATCCTGTTGGCCAAATGGTATTTCCAACACTGAATTTTTTTTCTGCAGGATGCAACCAGGATTCTAATGAAAACAACATATGGAAGACGTCAGGATAAGCCCCAGTGTCTGCTGAAGAGTACATAGCTCTGGTCTGAGTCCTAAAGCAAACACAGATGCATCTAAAACAACCATCAAAGGAAAACAAATGTGAGGCGAGAAGGAAAGTCTATAAGTGCCTGCAGATTAATGGCTGTCTTGTCCAGGCTGTGGGATTAAATTCCAAGCTTTGCATATGAAGAAACAACATCTAGCAATAGGAATGGGAGTGTGTCCAGAGAAGGGCAATGGAGCTGGGAAAGGGGCTGGAGCACAAGTCTGATGAGGAGCAGCTGAGAGAACGGAGGGGGCTCAGCCTGGAGAAAAAGAGGCTCAGAGGGAACCTTCCTGCTCTCCACAATTCGCTGACAGGAGGGTGCAGCCAAGTGGGAATCGGGCTCTTCTCCCATGTAATGAGAGATAGGACAAGATAAAATGGACTCAAGTTGCACCAGGGGACATTTAGATCGGATATTGGGGAAAATTTCTTCATGGAAAGCGTGGTCAGGCATTGGAACGCGCTAATCAGGGAAGTGGTGGAATCACTGTCCATGGAAGCATTCAAAAATATGTAAATGTGGCACCTGGGGACATGGTTTAGTGGTGGCCTTGGCAGTGCTGAGTTAATGGCTGGACTTGATGATCTTCGAGGGCTTTTCCAATCTTTATGGTTTTGTAAGCTGAACGTATGAGTGGCCACAGATGGAGTGTTGGGTGTTGCTTTTCCAGCTGAAAACAGAGAGGAGCTGCTGTTCCCTGTGGCTGGGGAGAGCTTCTTCCCATCCCCATTTTGTTGGCTGATGAACCACAGAGAATTGCATGAACCTTCAAAAAGCCAACTCCAGAGCCCTCCTGCATCTTGGTGCATTGAACAGCTCCCAGCAGAGAGGTGAATTCTGAGCACCACAGCTAAAATGAGAAAAAACCAAAGCCTCCATTCCTCAAACCAGAGCTCTCTGTCCGGAGGTATGTAGGGAGCAGCCTGTTTCTCCTACTGTGAAGGCTGACGCAGCCCTGGGATAAGGTGTCCACTAATACCATTAAAATATTTTGACAGACTTTAAAGCAAAATTTCTGAAGGGAGAAATTCTTTCTTTCAGGTTAGATCACACAAGTGGCAAACATTATTCATAAAGCTGAATATTTCCCATAGTTTTTTGACAGGCAAATTCTATACTGATCACAGGTGGTAGAATAGAAATATCCAGAAACATGTCCAGGCAGACAGATTAGAAAAAAACCCATGATTTTGAGGGGGGTAATGTACTCAGTGGAGAAACCAATGACTGAGGAGAAGAATACTTCAAGAAGACAGTTTAAAAGCAAGTCCTTAATGTGGCAGAAACCTTCCAGCCCAGTTTCACACTGGACAGTGTGCCGGTGGAACACCTACCCCTTCCCTGCTCCAGCAACATCCTCCCAGATTGCTAATATGGGATTAATTATATCTTTTAGGTCCGATTCATGACATTTTTTCAGAAGGAAACGCTAAAGAACTATAAGTGGACCGGAAATCATTTGTTTTGGAGGTCGGGGTTGGTTTTTGTTTCTGCCTGAAAATATCTCTGGCAATGTATGAAGTACATTTCCATTGACATTGCCCATTCAGTACATTCTTATGAGATTTCATCTTGCCTTGTGATATTTGCCAGTGTGCTCCATGGAAAACTGTATTTTTGGGCACATTGTAGTAATACCCAAGAATTCAGAACATGGATTTCAACATCCCGCAGCTGGAAGAATCTTGGAGTGACAGCAGAGCTGTTTTCCAGTCTACACAGTAAGCAGCACTGCTATCCTCCAGGCAACACCTCACTGCATCCAGCCTTGTTCTGAGTCAATGTGCAGAGCAGAGCAGACTTTCATGAATTCTGATTTCTCTGAGTGTATTTTCAACTTTTTCCTGTTTCCCATGAAACCCGAAACAAAATAAAAGCACCCAAAAGAAAATAAAAATGAAAGTGATTTTACTATGAATCCCTGAGGCACCAACCTTTGGAGACACACCCGAGAAGGGATGAAGAAGCCATCCAAGGATCAGGAGTCAATGCCATGAAATTCAATATTTCTTGGGAGCAAGTCTGAAAGAAACACAGAGATGAGTACTGAGTTTGGCACATTGGAATTTATCAGGGTACAGTCACTGGCACCTGGGGCAGATCCTGGTATGGATATGCCAGGGCAGGACCACTCTGTGGGCTTAGGAATGAGGTGCAGGTGGGCAGCACCCTCCATGTCACCAACACCACCAGAAAGTGACAAAAATGTACCTTTTTCAAATCTCTCAGAAGAGACATTTTCTCCTCTGATATCTAAATCTATAAGAGTCAGGCATTCAGATCCTGAGGATTTTCTAATGCCCCACAGTGTATGTGTGTACCTTCTGACCAGACTTTGAATATCTGAAATAGCTGAATATTAAGAGCAGGAAAGTGGATTGAATAGAGACATCCTAGCCTCATCAGAATCCCTCCTGTGCCTTTTCTACCCGTGAGTTTTAGCACCATGTAGCTGCTTTTTTATTTAAAAAAAAAAAAAAAAAATCTGTTCCCATATTTAGGTTCCTCTCTTCCTGTGAATCATACTCAGATGATTTTCGAGGACCTTTCATTCTCTCTCTGCCTTACATGTTAATCCAAATCTCCTTTCCTAATTAAAGTTTTATTCTACAAGAGTCTTTAACATTCGTTTCTAAGTGGCAAAATCAAATCCAGCTCCTCTCGATAAGGAAAACTCATTCCTGGTTGATTGACAAGTTTAATTAAATACCAATATTTTCTTTTAATTGCTAGATTATTACCAAGACAGTAGCTTTGGGGATTATTAGGGATGCACAGGGAAACGGCACCTAAAAGCTGAGCTGCACAACTATTTCAGGTTTGCTGCTTTCCCTTTCCCAGAAAGGACTTTATCTGCTTAATGTTACCTGGAGGAGCAGGGTATGGGCAGGGTCTGAGCTCTGATCACACGTGGTTAAGGCCACTGACCTTTCTGTACTTAGCTATGGTTGGAAAAGACCTCAAAGTTCATCAAGTCCAACTGTTCCCCCAGCACTGCCAAGTCCACTACTGACCCATGTCCCCAAGCACCACCTCCCCACACAGGCATCTATATGGTCAGGATTCCCCTTTCTACTCCCTTCAGCTGCAGCCCCACCGAGCTGGCTGGGCCTTGGAGCATTTTCAGTTTGCTGCGATACGAGATGTCAGCAGCCAAGCCGTGCCAAGCCTTGGTCTGGATATATCTCTGTTTGCACTGAAAATTGCAATTAATAACCAAGAGATGGCAGGATGGAAACTGCATTATGAAAAACATCCCATCCACATTCCTGGGGTTTCTCCATATTACAATGCCCTGCACTGTTGCAACACAGTGCTCGTCTCTGGAGAAAGTGGAAAAACCTGGTTATGGCTCTATTGCACCACTGTGTGTGCCAATAACCATTATCCTCCCAAAACCATCGAATGTCCAGAGAAAACAGGGTGGCTGTCACAGGCCAGGGATTCTCTAATTAATTCCAACTTCATTTGCCATGAATCACTGCTTATTTCAGTTGCAGTCTGCAACTGAAGCATGTACATATGTGAAACCTTGTTTTCATGGATTTATTCTTGCCACTGGTTTTAATAAATTAGTGGTGAAGAGTAGGCAACTACAACTGTCTTTGTTTTTTGGTTTTTTTCCCCAGGTAGTAACATTTACTTTGGTAAATTATTATTACAGAAAATAACCTAACCATAATAAAAGAGGTTAATAGTTTTTTCTTTCAACAATCGACTAAACCCTTCCCCTGTTGTACCAATCTCATTTGTGGGATATGAGTCAGACATTGTTTTTTTTAAGAAAAATAGAGGAACAGAGCTGATTCACATGAAAGGTATCATGGTAATGATCTTGGTGACAGGACAAAGCCCCAAGAGCCAAGTTAGATAAACTTCCCTAGCAAGACCTTCCACTGTCCTCCATAAACCAGATAATCTGTGCTCAGATAGGAAAGCTACTAAATAACTCTTTCAAAGAGCAATTTCAACCTAAGGCTCCTTATCTTGACAGAGATGTTCTCGTGATGCCAAATTACTCATCACAGCCTATTAAGATGTCAAAGCTGGAAGTTCTCTTTAATTTGTTTATGCATCTTAGGAAACTGTTTATGGTTTCCCATCTGTTAAAGAAACACTACTTAATATGTATTAACAAGGCTGTAATTTTCATATGGTCTCTACCTTGGCTTTGATGATATGGATGAATGAGATACATTGAGGGGATTCTGATCACTGATCAAAGAGATGGAGGGCCCTTGATACCTTTCCCAGGCTTCCTTCTGACCAGTCAATTAAAACATCAAGTTTTGATGTTCACTGTTCATGAGTTCACTGGAGCAGGACCATTACTGATCACTAAAAGCAAAAACGCTTGGCTGTCTGCCTGGTTCAACCCAATATGGACTGGCAGAGAAAATATCCAAAAATACCCTTCCCTTAAACACACCTTTGAGATCGACTTCATTTTTTACACGCTTATTTGAAGGACAACTTAACCAGAGATTTTCAGTTATGGTTTTCACTAGGCACCTTCATCAAATTTGCATCAACACTAGTATGTAACTGTGATTAGGTAATTATTTAATATTTTCTTGATTTTCACAAATGAATTCAATGCTGGCAAACAATTCAGATACTCAAATATTGCAAAACTAAGTGGTCTCCTACCCTCCTTCTGAAATCCTAACATGGCCACCGCCTCTGGGCAGTTTCTCCACGTTGGTATTACCCACAGCTCAGTCCGTGCTTTGCCAAGCAAACACCACAGGTCAGAAGTGCTCATGAGAGTATTAACTCTCAATGGCATAAGATAAAATCAAAATCACTGGCCATCAATAGTTTCTACCAAGGGCAGCCTTGACACATGCAGTGCAATGTGAGGGATTCTGGCTGTAACACTCCCATTAAACTGAACAAAAGACATGAGACTGACTGTCCACATACATCACAGGCTTTATGTTGGTCCAGAGGCTCAAAATTCAGCTTTTAGTTTAGGTGATTCATTTTATGATTTATATTCCCCATCCCATAATTCCATTCATGTGCTGCTGCTTTTCTGTTTCATACACACTCTGGGTTGAGCTGTTGAGTATTTTGGAGTATGAGCATATGTGACATGCTAATGGGGATGATCTTCATACAACCAAGCTGCTCTTCCTTTTTTTCAACAGATTTGATTACTCCTCTCCAGTATTTAAAATTTCCTTTTCATTGCCAAGAAGAGATTGGCTTCAGCATCTCAAGATGCTTTTTCTCACCCAACTTTCCCTGTTTCACTGGTGCCTCAGATGGCACCTAGGGTGGAGGGTCCCAGAGGATCACGCTGGCTTATGGGCAGCTGCATCCCCCTCCCTCACCACGGAGCCAACCCCACCTTGCAACCTCCAGGAGAAGGAATGAGCCCAAGTGGATGGAAAGAGGGTTATCCCCACCGAGTGGGATCAAACCCTGAGCTCTGGCTCAGTGCTGAGTGTGTGGGAGTGGTATCTGATCCACTAATTAGTGTCAATTGTTTCATTTCCAACATCCTGTTATTTTACCCACGCGGTGATTTACTGATGTTAGAAATTTGGGTTGGCAGGTGGAGTCTTCCTTGTTGCTGGTAACTGCCAGAAAAGCAGGTGCCTTGTTTCTGGTTTTAAGAGGCTTTTTGTTTTTCTTTCCATGGATACTCTTTTCTTATTGAATATACTTTCCCCTCCTTGTGGCTTTTTTCTTTGCAATTCCTATCTTTTCCTTCTTTTTTCCTAATCTCTGACTTTGGAATGTTTCCATATTTGACTGTCACTGGTATTTAAACAACTTCCTAATCTCTAGGATTTCCTTTCTTCTGTAAATCAGCCTTAAAAACCCAGGAATCCCTTGTTATTTCCACTTTTATTTTCATTGGTTCATCTATGACAAGCAACATTCAATCCACAGAGCATTTAAGACCGATTTCAATTTCTGCATGCAAAAAATCCCAACATTTTTTCAAGGCTGAAGCAGGATTTTTGCCAGAGGGAATATTTGTTCTCTCTAGTAACACGGTGACATGGTGCCAGTTCGGTCTAATTTCATGTGGGGCCAGGAAGGATTCATTGAAATGGCTGCAATATTCATTCAGCATTTCTTTCAGAGAGTGTCCTAAATAAACTGAGAGCTGCGTGATGTCCACAGAGCTGTTTCCTCCCTCCCAGGGAAATAGGAGGACTGTGCTTCTTCTCACAGGTAGCAACAAAAGAGACCATCTGCTTGGCTGTTTTATAATCAGCTTATTTATCTGCATGTGGGCACTGCAGGAGGCTTCAAACCTGCCCCCGACGCCCATGGCTGGAGCGAAGCCGCGATGGCTGCACGTTTTTTGGGGCAGGGGCCAGGCACCTGGTGGGTTCTTGGGGTGTCCTGTGCAGGGTCAGGAGTCGGACTTCAATGACCCTTGTGGGTCCCTCCCAGTCCTGTGTTTCTGCGATTCTGTGTCTGCTCTGAGTGTGCCCCCATGAGCAGCTCCTTTGGCTGCACTCCAAGCTGATGTTATTTACACGCATCATTATGTGCAAAAGTCCCACTGAAAGCCAAGAGGACAACAGGTGGGGCAAGAAATCAGCCAAGTGGGCATTGCACAGGGGAGAGACGAGGGCAATGGGTTCTCTTGGCAATTTGCTGCCTTCAGCCTTCAGAGGTGGAAGGAGCCCAGCAGTGACAGTAATTGCAGTAATCAAAGTAAATCACATCTTGCCACTAGCCTACATGACATTTTTCTCCCCATACATGAGAACAGAAACAAATTTTCTGGTTGTGTTTGAAGACAACTATTTCAAAGGTTTTATAGGAGGATTAGTTACACATTTCAGCTTTCAGTGCTGGAAAAGGAAATTCTGGCCTTTTTGTCAGATTTTGAAGAAGGCTGTGGAGAGCATAAGTCAGAGCAAAAATGGACCCCATGTACGTCGGATTGGTGATATCCTTAAATGAGCAATTGCGCTTTGAAGTGCAGTAAGAAAATAGAGATTTTTATCTCAATGAAGTAAGAAGATAATTGCACTCAGAAGCTTTAATCAGCGTGCTTCGGATTTAAGCAGATGGATACACAGGGCAAATCTGTGAAGGATGAATTATTTATTTTGGGCACACTAAAACTTTGTCTCTTAAAGGTCATCAAACTTTCAACAGAGTTGACAAAGTCTGCTGCATATGTGAATGAGATTAATCTTCTCATTAGTGAGAGGCAACATTTTCTTTTGAACTTGATATGCCTGGTAGGGGAACAAAAAAATCACAGAACAAAATCATTTATGGAAAAGTACAGCTGAAGAGCATCTGTTTGTCTTACAGCAGTGGTTCTGCCCAATTGCTCAAAAAAAAATTAAACTGGAAACCTTAGAGCAGAATAATATGTTCTATCCAGCAGGCACAAATATTTGACATATCTATCATTCTTAACAGGATTATAAAATTAAAAGCTACCCCAATCAAGCAGCATTTATCAATTAGTGTGATATCCCTGTAGTGGCTAAGGGATTTTGGTGTCAAAGGCAATAAAAGAGTCATTTACACCCCGTACCAGAAATCAGCAGTGAATAAAGAAGAAAGAAATGCCATTGTTCATAATTGGCTTCAGTGAGACTGCTCGCATGGGTGAGCCTGAACGCACGCAGGAGCGGCTTAAAATGATTTACAATACTTTGCATTTAAATCAGACATGGGTCAAAACTGGGCTCCCAGCTTGAATTTATCCATCTGGATCCTGATCAGTGGGGCCAAATTTTTATTTCTGGGGTTATGTTGCATTTCAGACAACACAAGAAGGTTGTGTGCAGAGGCCTGGGACCACGGTTACACTGCCAGTCCTCCCAGCTGGAATTGCCAGGGGAATTCTACACGAGTAAACTCGATGCATGCCCACATGCCACAGGGGTTTGTAGGCAAAGGCAACTTAGACTCGTCGTGGCCACCACAGGGAATCAACGGAAGAACTAAAGAGAGAAACTGCATTATTAATGGAGATAAATGATAAGATGAAGGGTCATGCACGGTTAATATTGCGTTGTTCAGTGAAGGAGGTCTCCAGTGGGCACACTGTAATATGGGACCACAGGCAGGAACACTGGGCAGTTGAATGTATGTGAATATTAAAACTCGTGTAGGATAGGAAAAAAGCACCTGAGATGCCTGCAATTACTCAGACACCACACTGAGTTAATGACACAGAGCTGAGTTGATTTTTACTTTTGGAGCGGGATCAGGATAAAATTAATGGTTATTTTTGTGACTTTAAGAAGAGCACAGAGTCTTCATTGTGCTCAGCAAACACAAACATTTTAATAAACAATACCTTTTTTTAAATTTAATCAGCCTTACTACCTTGGATCACGGAATACACGTTTCAGTGTAAGCTGCTCTCTACTCAGGAAAGTATTTCAAGATGCACAAAAGTCCCTTTTTAATCAAGAAGTGAGCAAAATAAAAAGCCTCAACCATGAGCCAGCTTGCCTTTCATAAATAGCTGCTTTGTAATAATTTCTTGAATATAATTGCACAAAAAATGCTGCAGCAATTTCAAAAACCTATATCCAACCTAAGTGCTGCCATACAGCCAGCTTTGTCTGAAACCCGACCTTCTAAGAGGAATAGGTCACAGAAGTGTTTGGATTTGGACTCGAATGAAAAGCCCTTGGGCACTTCATTTGCAACAATATGGTTTAGACAGGGAAAAACCTCCTCAAAGAACATCGACAGCCTGAGCACCCCCAAGCCAGGTCAAGGCAGGCTGGTGTCACCTTGTGATGCAGTTTGGGGGCTTACACACGTTCTGATGACTTAAACCAGCCTCGAAATGACAACGCTGGGAGAGGTGAAGCATCATTTCCAATGGCAAACTGGTCTGAAAGTTGGATACTGAGCACTCTCCAACGTGGAAATCCCCCAGCACCGTGGGAGAGCATCAGGCAGGGATCTCCCTCACCTCTTACCTGTCCCGTGACTATCCAGATTTATTTTCAGCACAAATCTAGCACAGAAATCCTCCAATTCAACTCTGGGATGTTGTGCATCTACCAGGACCACAGCAGCAATTAAAAAAGGGAAAGGTTTGCTGTCTACTATCCCAGTGTGGTGGCTTTTGCATGGTGAGGGCTTAGCAAAGTGAGGCCGTGTTCTGTGCAGGGATCTCAAGAGAAGATCATAGCCAAACTACCCTGGGAGGAAAAGGGCCTTTGAACAACGTACTTAATAAAATTCTAAATTTAAATTTGAACACACGCACAAATCATTTCTAGATGTTTATTTCATTTCACACTGGGAAAATCCCCCTTCCTTTGGTTAGAATTATTACCTTTTAATGGATACCAGAAGATTTGCTCACTGACATAATTTTTCCCAGGATTTTTCTTCCTTTGTGTGTCCACAGTTTTTCCCTGTTTTGCTCTTCCCAGGAACATGCCCTGTATTCAGCGGGACAAACAACTTGGTGGTTTCTGCAGTTCCCAAAATTTCCAGCCAGGCTGGAGTAGGCAGGGATTTTAGACTGGAGATTAGAATTAAAATAGAGTGACAAACAAAGGAGTAAGAGCTAAGTGGTTGATATTATTAGCAATTTCTCTGGTGTAAGGCACTGCACATGACTTTGTGTTTTTTTGGCAGTTTGGAGGTGCCACATTTGGGATGTCCCATGTTCCTATCTTAAAAAGAAAAGACAAACTGGTGTGAAAATCAGTGGACTGGGGTGACATACAACTCATAATTTCTGGTTGTATTTTTAGCAGAGGGAAACGTGGCACATTCCTGGTGTGGGCACGCAGATCCCCCACGTTGGAGAAGACGTTCAGCCCTGGGTAGGGGCTGGGAGCAGGATGCAGTAACACAGTCCCTATGCCAACAAGGGGCTGAGCTGGGAAGCCACACTGGCTTAATTTATTGCATGGAGGAGGGTCTGGAAAGTGGAAAGTTACCCAAGACTGAACAAAGGCTCATCTGTAGCCATGGGGACACACAGAGGGGCCGAGCACCACCCAGGACGACTCAGTCAGGAGGAAGGACACACAGAGGAGCTGCTGTAGAGCTGCTGCTCTCGCTGGGGACCCAGCGTGGTTAAAGCACGCTGAGCTGGGCAGGGACAGAAACTTCCAGCTGTTCTACAGAGAAGTTATAAGATGTAGGATAAATGTCTGGGACAGCCCTAGACGGGTTTGACCCCTATGACTACAGTGTGTGCATCCGTAGTGCCCTATTTAGGCACCATAAGGATGCCCAAATTTACCTCAGCCTCACAAATGACAGCTGTGGGGAGCAAAAGCAACCAAGAGAAGCAGAGGCAGATATGGGAAGCCTGATGTAACAGCCAGGACCTCTTGTCTCCTTCATTTGAATGAAGTAATAAACTCTCCTAAATCCCATCCTCACTTGTCTCATGGAACAGAAAGGACAATTCCATTTACTCCTTAAAAAATAATCTAATACCTTATCTTTGTGCCCTGGTCAACCCCAACATTGTCATAGGATTTCATTGGATTGCTGGAACTGTTTTATTTTTTACTGGTAAATCAGATTTTGGTTTACCAAAGACTTAGTAAACTCCACTTACTACCTGTTTATCATCTGTCTGACACAACTTTTTTTTAATCAAGAAATTATTTTTAGATCACTTTTTGCTCAAGGCTGTCATTGCTTAAGAGACGCAGTTTACAAATACATTGCAGTTACAAACACTTAAAAAGCTCACAACAGGAGGTTGACAGTCTATAAAGATGAGTAAATGTTTGGGAACCTGTTAAAATGGTAGGAAATGAGGAACTCTGATGACATGCCCCAGTAGAATCCAGAAATTTGTTCATAGTCTCCTTTCATCCATTTCAGTGAAGCCTCACTGTGTCGTGAACCCTTTTGCACTTGCACAGAGCCCCACTGTGGAGGGAGAAATCAGTTTATATGGAATAGGAACCAATTCCCAGCCCTGCTTTGAAGTCAGCCGCTCTCAGCACAGCCACAGAAGCAGCTTCCATGGCCAGCATCCCTGCAAGCCATTAGAGCACTTGGGATCTGGAGATAATCTTCACTGCCCAGGCCCACTCCCGGCTTCAGGAAGACTGTGCAAACATCATCTGTTTGATTTTATCTGCTCATTTTCACTAAAGGGGTGCAAGAAAAAAGGACACCAAAAAAAAGCCTTTCAAAACCTTTTTCTTTTTTGGTGTGGCTACTATCAGAGGCTTACATAAAACTATCAGCCTACAAACTAATCTCAGGCATATATTATATTATGCAGATATGTTATGGAGAACAGCAGCCAAATTTCTACTCTCTGTCAAGCTGATGTAAATCTGATTTTCTGTGACTAAACTGTAGGAGAAAGAAAAATTCTTTGCATGAATGAGCTTTATTTACACAGGCAAGTAGTGATAGGACAAGGGGGAACAGTTTTAAACTAAAAGAGGGGAGATTTAGATTAGATGTTAGGAGGAAAGTCTTCCCTCTGAGGGTGGAGAGGCTCAGGTTACTCAGAGAAGCTGTGGCTGCCCCATCCCTGACACTGTCCAAGGCCAGGTTGGATGGGGCTTGGGGCAATGTGGTTTAGTGGAAGGAGTCCCTGCAGTGCTGGGTATAGGGGAGAGGCAGTGCTGCTCCTGCAGCTCCATTTCTAGGAGATGCATCCCAAAAACAGACAAGGAAAGCTGAGGGAAGGGAGGACGCTGCAGCCTGCCCATATCCAAGGGATCTATGAAGCATGTGGAGACCAACACAAGAACCCCTGCCAGGACTGTGACGTCTCCAGAATGACCAGGGTTAGTTGGCTTAGTCCATAACCCACAACACAGCTCCTTGTCCCGTCTGAAAGGCACCAGGATCTCCCCACGGCTTCAGGGAGCCGGCAGCCCCGGCTGCCAGAGGAGGCGCATTGGCGGAAGGACCACATTTGAAACATATTTCCTGGAAAATGATGATTCCCAAATGGTCTCAAAAGCCTGGAGAAACTCCCACTCCTACCTCTCCTGTTCTGACAGGGCTCTGGCTTCAGCATGGGCAGCACGGGATGCTGAGCTCCAGCACCTCTTTGGAGGAGCAGGATGAGCCCGGGGAGGAACCAGGCTGGGGGCAGGTCCAGGTGGGGACGTGGGACAGAGCAGGGGGACCACACAGCAGAGGAGCCCGTGTTTGTAGCACAGCTGCTGAGACGCCTCCTCGCTGCGAAGGTGACAGGGAGGAATCCACAGCTGACACATACATCTTTCTGCTGGAGCATTCCGTGTCTTTCCTCAGGCACTGCGACTAATTATGAGAATTTGAAAAAAAAAAAAAATTCACAGATTTTGCCAGAAGATGTTAGACCTAAAACGAAAAAAAGGCAACCTACCAGGGGACAATTCACATGATTGACCAGTAAAAAATGGTAAACAGCTGTGCCTTAGCATCTGTACTGTGGAGTCAGACTCTGCAAAAGGGAGTAAATTACCAGAATAGAAATTGCCAATTGCTGCTCTAGTCAAGCCTAGGCCATGCTTCAGGGAAGGAGGAAGCCAAGGCAGGCTCCTTTCCTCCCACAGGACAGAGAGTGGCTCCAGCTGGGATTGATTAAAGGTGAAATTTCTACCACATCTGTCTAGAAAGGTGTTGAGTCCAAATGCAGAGCTTCAAGCTCTCTTTGTTCCATCACCCCTCTGCTGATACCTCCTAGATGGACCATCCTGGTGGGGACGTGGTGTTTGGACCTGCCACCAAAGCCATGGCAAGTGCCTGTCATGTTTTCATCTTAAATTACAGAAATGAATACTGGCATCGTTTTGCTTCTCGCATTTGACCGTGTAGGCAAGATAGAAAGGAGTCCAACAATGGGCACTTTAAGCAATCCCAGAAGATGTTCCTTACTCGTAGCAAGCTTCATTGCTTCACTGGATCGTGGTCCAATTGCAATCAGTTACAGTTGTTTTTAATTTCTCCATCTGGAGTAATGAGATTACCCTAGATCCTGTGTTCTCAAACCCTTTTGGTTGTACAGTGAAAATCTAGACCTCCTTAGCCTGATGGCTCAAAATCAAAAGACAACCAACTTCTTGATTTACTTTCACAGTTATTAAACCCATCTTACGACAGTTAGGGCAAGACTCCTCAATTTCCAATATTTATTATTTGTTTTGCTACCAGGACAATAGAGAAGCTCATGGATCACTGGCTCCACTGCCTTTATTTATGGACTAAGGCAAATATATATTTCCAGAACACACTGATGTGACTAAATCCATCCACTGGGCTATCTTGCCCTCAAAGGGTTTCTTAATGCTGCCACGAATGCCTGGATTTTTAGAAAACCAATTGCATTTCCCACATGCTGAGGGTGCATCCCGGGTGATGCCGTGTGTGGTGCAGCAGCATCGCTCCTGCGCAGTCGGGATCCCAGGGATGCAGGGAGCTCCTCAGTCACGACCCTCACAGCTCTGAGCTTTGCCAACACCTCTTAAAAGAAGGTATTTTTAAGCATCCAAAAGAGGTGCAGGCATATTTACTCTCCACACGCTTCTTTTTCTAATTACAAAAGTAATTAATGCCCTGTCTGTTGAGACACAGTGAAATTAATTTGCTGAAAACTGCACTTTAGGCCTATTTGAGGTGAGATGAATAAATTAAAACACTGAGTAAATCCAAACAACAAACAGGTACAGAATTCAACCCAAAGTGATCTGAAACAGCTAGTAAATAGCTTCTCATTAGCAGTGGGGAGGTTTTTTCTCAGACTTTTCTAAAATAGATTAATGTGTTTAAATAACATATTAATGTTCACTTGGCAGTGTTTCTAAAAAGAAGTATTAGTATTTTCAAAATCGTTTATGTATTTTTTCCAGCATTTCCTAGAAGAAATAGTTTAAGGGTTTAAGTGAAATAAATAAATACTTCTTTTTCTTTCCTTTTGCAAACGAAGAAAAAAAAGCCTAATCATTTGAAATGCCTGGAAACAATTTTTTCAGCAATGTTTTAGATCCTTCAGCTAAAAGGAAAAGTTGCTATATATTCACTTTGACTCTCCAGAGAATGTACTCTGATATCATAATTTTAAAAAGTGGCTGAAGAACAGGCTACTGAGTTTGCCTCAAAATCTCAGGTTGCATATATCAGAGGAGACCCATAAAAAGGGACTCAGTGGTTTGCACAAGCTGTGAATCTGTCCCATTTTTGCTATAAATACGTGCACCGGAATGTCTCATACACTTCCTCATGCTAATGGCAGTACCGTATTAATGCTGTGAAATCACACTTGTGAGACACAGATTTAAATGCTATTTGGTGAAAAGGATTTTAGAGCAGAGCACATAACTTTTGAAGGCTTTTTTTTGGCTGAAGGATAAGGAAAATGGACAGCCCTTTACACTTTCATTTGTGACTCCTCTGTCAATAGTGACTGGCTGTGGCTTATCACATAATACAGCTGGCAACTTCCCAAACCCCAGTGAAACCAACAGAGAAAATCACCATGAACATTTTGGGGCTGGAATTATGAGTTTTGGTAATGAATATTTTAAGCTCCTTTTGCAGCACTCATTCCCAGGGCAGAAATGGATTTAAAAGACAAGCTGGAGATCCTGACGGGCTCTGACATCACTTGAGCTGTCGTGCTCAGCAAACCCATCTAATTACCTGAGTTCTAAAGTCCTGCAAAACCTGCTGTTTCCATGGGTTGAGCTTAGGAGTTAATTCAAGTCTCTTCTTTAGATCATCTCTCGCTTTGCATTTTGTCTGAAGTGCTTTTTGTTGTTCTGCATTTTGATGTATTTAATTAATTAATCCACTTAAGTGCTGTCAGCTTCATGTCAGATGGAGCTCTGTTGTTGTGAGGTGTGACTGAATTGTGCTGCTCTGTCCACGAGCAGTGGACGAGGCTGTCTGGGTGTCTGAATTTTTACTGTTTTTCATGATTCCTCTGATCCACTGATATTCTGAGAGGTAGGAGAGCCTTGCGTGGATCTTGGAGATGGCCTCTCCCACAGCATTGCTGATTGCCTTGGTAAACCTGCATTGTCCCCAAAGGAGAGACTGTATCTGATATCTCACAGGTTTTGGCTTCAATCTCTAATTTTACCAACTGTTGTGCCATTTTGCATCATCATAATTAAGTTACTTCATTTTTTTCCCCCACTTTGCAGGCTTGAAATTAGGCACCTAAATTGATATATGGGCTTTTATAGGCATGGCCTGATTTTCAGAGACCTTAGTACTGCAATCTCCATTACTTTCCACTTTAGCACTCTGAAAATGAGGGGCCAATGCTCCTTACTCTGTATTTGTCTCTTATCTTAAGAGTGAAAGCAATTGAGAAAGGAAATATCTGTCTATTTGCATAACAAAAACTAGTGCAAGTAACTTCGCCATATCTGCACTGATCCTTCCATATCGCACACATAACCCGCATTTACCACATTTGCATGGATTTTTCCATGCCTGATGCTCTGCACAGCTCCCAAGCCCAGAGCCTGATTGCTGCAGGTAGGAAAGAGCATTCAGACTCATGAACCTGCATGCCCCAGTCCCCCTGATAACCCAGAGCTATTGTTCTGTCACAGCGTGTCACCATAAAATAGCAACGGAACGACGGGGAGTGGGCGAGGTGTTTATGTCTTCTGAGCCTCAAACAAGACCAAAAAAAGAAAATTAACTCAAAATAGAGCTTCAGATGCTCCTCCCACAGAGATGGGAGATGTTCTTCCCTGCAATGTGGGAGTCATCCAAATGAGAGGAAGAGACCCTGCACAAATCTTTAAGGTTGGAACTAATCTCATGTTTCAACTCTGTAATCTAGGACCGTTAAATATTTATACTGTTGGAATAAACACAAAGAAAATTAGTACCTGTTCAAATGAAAAGGATCAAGCTAGGATGGAGGTTAAAAGCAAAAGAGAACAAAATAATCAAGATGGATTTTCTTTCTCTTTTTATTCTCAGCTTTCCTTCTGCTAATGTGTTATTTCACCCTCAATACCTCCGACAGCACCAGCTGCTTTGATCCCTAAGGCTTATTTGCTCCCTAAGTCAGCAAGTTTGCAATAGCTTAAATAAACTCGGAAAGGTTCAAAGCCCGCCAGGAGAGAGAAAATATACTTTTAAAAGACATAAAGTCAGGAAGGCATGTGTTCCTTAATGACTTTCCTGGAGGCATTATCTCTTCTTCCCCCACACTCCTCCTCCTCATCTACCTTCCTTCTGTTTTCTGGCTTAAATTAGACTGTAAGATCTTCTGGAAGTGAACGCATCCTTCCTGTGCAATGGGCCATGATCTTCACTGGAGCCCCTGGTAATACTGGGACTCATTTTCCATCTGTTGGCAAGGGTACTTTTTTGGTCCATTAACAAATAGCAAGACAAAGAAAGCAAAAAAGACCAGTTTACACATGATGAATTAATTCCCATCTCCACACTGCTCGTTTCTCATCTCCAGGCACTTCTTTTAACACACAACAGGTATTTTCCATGCATGCCAATGTAATGGAGAGGCTGTGGACAATCAGAACAAGCCCAAACAAGTTATGGAAACTGCAAGAACTGCTTCTATACACAGTGTAATTTATTACCTGTTGCATTCTGCTGGTGGCAGGATTACATCTGTCACAGCCTGGTAAGAGGGCTGAGGAGGTGCCACACGAGGAGGATATCACACACGTTACAGAGTGTCCTAAAGCTGCAGTTGTAAAAGGCAACTGAGTGTAGGCGTGGGGAAGGAGGAACAAATGCATCAGAGATGAGTTGGTTTTCTTTGAACGTAATGAGGGTTTTTGTCTGTGACAGCAGTGAGATTAAGGCCATGTTTTACCTTGAGTTACGAACCCCTTTTCACCCTCTTTTTGGATAATGATGCAAATACTGCACTTCCATATATTGCAGACTTCTGCTCTTCTCCAGGCTTTCTCAGAAGTCAAATGCTGAGGACATAACCAGGCAGCTTTGCCAGGCTCCTGGGACTTCAAATGCCTCAAGCGAGGCTGCACAGTCTGAAAACACAAATTCTCCAACATTGCCAAACTTTGCCATCCCACAAAATGCCCGGGGAGGGTTAATGCTGTGAGAAAGTCAGGACTGTAACTTTCCCACTAAATACAGGGGGGAAAAAAAGAGTTGAACATTATGTTTGCTGCCAGTACTCAAGCCTGGCTTAAGCTGCTGTCCACTTTATCTCCTACCCTGCACACAGTGGCAGAGGGACGGGCTAGGCTGGACTGGTGGCACCAAAATTCTTACACGGTGTCACCAGTCTGGCAGCGAGATGCCAACATGCCATCATCTCCCCAAGCCCCCCACAAGCCTCTGCACATCAGACTCCACTCTCTCCTTCCAGAATTTGGGAAGTCTGGTAGAGATTAAAATAAATACTACTCATTTTCTCACTAGCAAATCCAGGAAAATTCTTTGTTTTGTTTCCTGGCAGAACATGGTTTGTCAAATTATAATTGTTTGCATTTCAAGTAAATTGGTTTTATGGAGAGAGGTTGCTCATATTCCTGAAGGATGACGGCATCTTCCCATCTCCTTGTTGCTTGAGGAGAGTGGGGAGTCTCTACATCACCCCATCTGGCATCCTGCGTTTTGCCATGTAGCCCACACACATTGCTGGCTACTGCTGATTCATCTCAACTAGAACTTCTGCTCATCCAGTTTGCATGAAGGAAAAACACCGATGCACAAAGCTTTGGCAGGCAGGGCAGGGAGAGAGACTGGGAGACACAAACCTTTTCAAAATCTACAGAAAATCTGGTGTATTTATATCTATCCCTGCTACACCCACTAAGGGAACAGTCACAAGTCAATCTGAAATCATTGCAGTCATGTCCCCATGTGCAGCCTGTCAGGGGGTTGGAACTAGGTGATTTTTAATGTCCTTTCCAACCCAAGCCTTTCTATGATTCTATTCACAAGCATCTTTATCAAAACAGCCTCTGATTAACAACCTTTTGCCCATAAAAGTCAATCCAGCTCTCTTCTAGAAGCAATTCCTGGAGCTGATCTTCATCCAAGGCCTTCCAGCAGCTGAAAGTTACTGTGTATTAGAACCACATGTAAACCTTTGGTAGATCATGTCCAGAAATGCTGGGAACAGCAAACATTCACATTCAACCAGTAGCCACCAACTTTTTTATAAATATTTATATAGGAAAACAGGCACAAAAACTTTGTTTACTGCACAGCAAAGCACTCAAAATTAAAGAAATTTTTTTAAAGTGCGTATGTAGCATTTGTTAGCTGAAAATCTGTTCTTGAAGTGACAAAAGCTGGGTTTAGTTCCAGTCAGACAGTTTGATTCTCCTGAAGTGAACTCAAAGACTCCCCATCTTTGCTAGCAGAAAAAACAAGCTCTCATGGTCCATTCCTAGTGGTGGCCAAGTAAAGGCACTAAAGGCTCCCAGTACATATTTAAGTCAGAATGTGACTGCACAGCTCCAGCTTCACCCAGTCTCATTCTTTGGTTTATACTCCATTCACATCACAGTTCTTCAGAGCAGACCAAAAGATCTTCATTGGCAGGACCATACCCTTTCTGATATTTTCATGAGGTGCTTATGCAGAAAATAATGGTCCAGATCATAAAAGGAGCCAGAGCCAGCAGACACTTCCCAGCTTGCATATTTTCCATGTGCATTGCACAGCCTGGATGCTGGAGCCAACTTCTGCGGTAAACACAGCTCCTTGGGATCCTGTTCCCTCTGGTTTGTGCCACGAGTTCTCCCTCAGGCCAGGGCATTTTGGGTGAAGCTGCCTCCCTTCCTTTGCTGCAGGGCAGGAGGAAAAAGCCTGAGGACCCAGGTTCTGATTCCAGATTTGTAACGGAGCTGGAGATCAGTCAGTGGGATGGCAGGAAATGGGCACCACCCCAGTGACACAGAGTCAAGAAACAATTCTCCCTGACGTCTGTGGGCTCTGTTGGTTTCTCTCCCTTTTTCTCAGCCTGTTGGTGAGATAGAGAGCTTTGTAAATTTGTGTTTGGATTTTTTTCCAGGATCTTCAAGGAGAAGAGACTGGACAGGAGATATAATCAGCCTGCCATCCATCACCCAGCTGAGGGAGACTAAGGATTAGTGATCAACCCACAGATGGACAATTGTTCCTTGAACCATCAACATTTTTCATCTTTTGTGCAGCAAGATGCTTTGGAAGATGCCAGCTCTACCTCCCCAAGCACAGGGCATGAGTGCAGGCTAAAGTAAGGGGTTGAAGCAGCCTGTGCTGGGGAGACAGGGATGTGCCTACAGTCACAGCCAGGGGGAGCTGGACAATGCCCTGGAGAATGAGCTGAATCAAGAAATTAGACTTTAATACATAAAAAATTAACGGAGAGGGGAATATTTTTTAACCCTTCATTCATGACAACACAGTGCTTTTTAATGGCTGGCTAAACACAGTTCCCAGGAAACAGCCAAATGAACTCAGTCCTTGGGAGGAGAGGGGAGAACGTTGATGAACATCTGATCTCACATAGGGACTGGCTAAAAAAATTAAACATTTTTCCAATGGAGAAAACAATGAACTGTAAAGAACATAAAATAAGCTGCAGATGATCAAATCTGGAATATTTCACATTATATGTAAGGAGACAAGGTTCGCTAAAGGATTTAACCTTTCCTCAGTCCTACCTACTTATTTCCTCTATTTCCTTCGGATTTCATAATCTCGATAATTTCCTATTTTGGATGCAAAGAAAGAAGTAATAGTCACTTAGGGAAAACTGTATCAAACGTAGGAGAGGATTTTTTTCACTTCTGCTGCTTAATAACTTTAGGAATGTGGGTAAAACTATTTCTTTCTCTACTTCTGTTACATTAGTGACACATGTAGGTTGCAGAGCTCCATTCACCCCGTTCCCCAGCACCTTTTTAAACGGCATGAACTTAAGGCAAGCTTTATTTTGAGACACCCCCAGAACAGTGTTGTATACTGACTAGCATGCAACTAGGTCATGCTTTGAAAAGCTCTTGAGACCCTCAAGCCAGAATAATACCACAAATCTGAGGCGTCACCAGTCAGTTACTCTTCCTTACCCTGCTGCCAGCGTGGGATTTGGCAGACTTGTGCAGAGAAAACCTTTGAGCATCCAAAAGCAGCATGTAGGAAGGAAAAGAACAGCAGGAACCCACACAAGGGTAGCAAAAGAGAAAAAGAAGCTGATGTTTCTTAAAGACAACCAAAAAGCCTGTCTTCAGAGGGTATCCCAGAGAAAGGCACCCAAGGAGGCACTGAACAGGACAGGAGCAAGCCACAGACTGCCTCCTTTCTGTCAGAGGCAGCAGGGCAGAACTGGAAGGAAAGGGAGTCCCTCACAGCACACTTGGAAGTTAAACCCATGGGATTAATTCCCACCCATGTAAGAAACAGTTCCCCCTCTCTCTGCTTGCATCATTCTGTAGGGAGTTTTTCTATCAGAAATACATACTGATCCTGAATATTGCTAGTCAAAGGATGGTCTTAGAGCAAGGAAAGAGCTCAAATTAAACTCGGCTCCCAGCCTAAGCCAAACCTTGGTGCAGAGGGACTGCATACACTGGATGCCACTGCCCAGCCTAACTCCTGCGGACCACCCCAGCCCCCCGTAATCCCCTCAGAGCAAATTCAGAACTTTATCCCTGTCCCACCTGTCTGCGGCCCACCAGCACCCACTGACCACCTCAAATGCTCCTCACCAATAAAAGGGGAAGGGCTCTTTCTCTCCCCTCCCCACAGATCTTTAGTAGCAGTGGCAGAGTGGGAGCCACAGGGAAACGTTCAGTGTGTGCCTTCAAAACAAAATGTAGAGTTGCTGAGTAATTCAGTAACTCTTGGCCCAATTCCTGACAAATGAGATCTGGCCAGGTCCTTCCATGGTAGCAACAAGATGTTAATGAAAGAATTATATCAACAGCTCTCAGGTTGTCTCCTTTATTTATACTAGAATCTGGTAATAGACACAATTACAGTAGATTAACTTTGGCATAGCTTTAGCATGAAAATAACATACCAAGGCCAAATTTTACTCCAAGTATAATATATCTATTGCCCTGCCTGTGTTTCTATTTATTTTGCTTGGACTGACAAACTTTAATTCAAAGAACATAATTACAGCATAACTTGCTGCTAGGTTTTTTCAAGACTACATTATTCATTTGAAGGGAAAGTAAGTTTACTTCTCATTGAGTTTAACTATGAAGGGTAATTTTCTTTGAGTTAAAGGCATTTGGTTTTTGACTTGATTTCTATGCATTTGGGGCAACCAGCACAGCTGTGAAAACATAATTGTTCTTAAAAATTTCGGGATGCTCATCCTCATTTTCAAAATTGCTCGCTCTTCTGTGTGCTTTCCTAATTTCAGCTCGCTGAAGCGGCCGCTGATTAGCAACCACAGGTGCAATCCTTCTGGACTGTTCGCTACCTCCAGCTCGAGCATTTCCAGCCACATTCTGCATTGCAGAAAATAGCCTAATTAGAGGCAAAAAGCTGACCTGTTAAAATAGCAGAGGGAGCAGCTCGAGAAGCAGGGAGAGTTATTTGCCCCATCAGAGTCAAGGGGAAATTTACCCTTACATCAGCAGGGAGAGGGAGCAGGGAGATGCAGAGGACGTGCAGCTCTGTGGACCCATGGTGTCGGGCGTCAAAGATTGGCAGTAACCTGTTATTTACGAGCCATTAATATAACTAATTATTGTACAGCAGTGGCAACCCCAGGACCTCACTCCTCTGCAGCCTCGGGACAGGACAGGCTTTTCTCTATGAATACACAGGGGTGAATTGATGCCCCTGTGTGGGTGCTGAGGCTTTGGGGGACGCACCAGTGAGGCACAGGGCAGTGTCCAGAGCTGTGGCTGTAATGAGCACATAAATCATCCCTAACGACCCCTGAGCCAGCCAGCCTGTGTGGGGGACAGCGAGCTGGCCCATGCTGCTGTGGCTGCTGGAGAAAGGCTTCGGGTTGCAGTGAGCACAAATGGCTCTTTCACACGTCTCAGCAGATGTTACTCATTTTCTCCTCATCTGACTTTAAGATTTGGCTCCATTCTTTCCCTGTTCCCAAAGCCCATCAGTTGTCCTAGAAACCTCTCCCGGCTCGTCCATGGGCAGTGGGCTATCCTGGCGTTCGGCAGGGGCCGGCCCATCTGCAGGCATCCCACTCCTCCGGGTTCTCATCCGGATTGCTTCTGTCTTCCCCACTGAACCTCGCCTCATCCCCCGGCCATTTCCGCTGCTCCACTGCACATGGCGTTATTCATCAAGGTGCTTGTCCTCCTGCACAGCCACAAGCTCTCCAAAATACTTAAGGACATTTGCAAAATTTGGATGGAGGATAGGAATAGCAAGTGGGACCAGATGTTCACTGGGAAAGACTAACACTGCACCTCCATAACACAGTGTCCAAGGCTCACCCCCGGACCACAGGAGGATGAAGTGCAGCCAGCAGGGACAGTGCAGCAGGTCCTGGGATGGAGATGCACAAGGGCATCATCCACACAGCCCTGACAGCCACGCAGCTTTGGCTGAACAGTCATCCAGGTGAGTAGGAGTCTGTAATCCACAATTCACTTTCCCATAAATGATCTGTTAATTTCTTTTAAGGATCCCAGAAAAAAAACCAAAAAAACCCTCAATAGATGTTTCAATTTTTTTACCATGTTGATAGCTTAAGCTGTATGGCATTTTGTAAAGAGAAAAGATAATATGAGCAAATTCTTAGAAATGGATTGCTGACAATACACGTGTGTGTGGTTTAGCTCAAATCTATATACCAGTTGTGCACCACAGGACATGGGAGTCACTAACCAAACTATAACTCAAGAAAAATAACATTCCCTATGGATTCTGCTTGTTATATTAAGCACACAGATCACCCAAAGTCACTTGTCACCACCAGAAGGAATTGACTTAAAATAAATCATCAGTGAGAGCTGCAGTGCTCAGACTGGGAGCGCAGGGTGGGTGGAAGATCTGATTCCTCTTGGTTCAGGGAGCAAATGTTTTCCTGCCTTGGTACTTGGACCCCCCCATGCTCCTCATCAGCAAAGTGAGGGGATCTTCCCAGCCTGTAGCATCCCAAGCACATTCTCAGCAATCCACAATTTCACTAGAAATCCTGAAATGAAAACAAACTCCACAGTAGGGTGTGTTCAAGGGAAATACAATTAAATGTTAACACGGAAAGAGGAAACCATCCATACAAAGTACGTGTTTTACTCCAGCTCTAAGTTCTCCAGAGGAGAGCTGGGAAAAGCCCTGGGATCCAAAGCTGTAAAATAAAATCAACCAGAACCACAGTTAATCAATATGTAACTCAAGTTTGCAGCAGAACTTTCACATGGAGGAAGATGCTTGCAAAGTCACTTTGTTATTGCTACACACTTGTGTGAACAAGAAAAATACAGCTCAAGAATAGCTTCAGGTAATCAAACCCCAGCTGTCAGAACTAAAAGCTGTGTCCAACCAGTGATTTGTTTTTCTCTGGGAAGAGATTTGTGGTGATCCTCAACACCGGAAATATGCCCAGCAATTACTGGATTTATGAGCATGCCTCCGCACCATCAGAAACCCCACAGTCACCAGTGAGGGACAGCACACCCCGCTTTCACCTGTGCCATATTTTAACAAGGAAAATACTCAGCAATACCTCGTGACTGTCATTTAAAGAAAAGTTGTGAATATTTCACAAGCAGGGTAGAAGATGTTGGCCATACTCCAATCCAGAAATTAGGAATGCATGGAAGGTGAACAGAGCCACATACAAGTTCAGAAAATTACCACACAACTGCTTTGCTCCAAAATCACCGGGTTTTGATGACAAGCCTCAGATCTGCTGTTGCCTACAGAAACTCAAAGAATCATAGAATCATTAAGGTTGGAAAGGACCTCCAAGATCATTAAACCCAACCTTTGACTGAACACTCCCATGCCCACTAAACCATACTGCAAAGTGCTACACTTACTCATTTTTAGAAAGCTTCCAGGGATGGTGATTTCACCACTTCCCTGGCAGCCTCTTCCAGTGTTTAACCACTCTTTCAGTGAAGAAACGTTCCCTAATATCCAACCTGAACCTCCCCTGGTGCTACTTGAGGCCATTTCCCCTTGTCCTGTCTCTGGTTACCTGGGAGAAGAGACCAGTTCCCACCTGGCCACAACCTCCTTTCCGGCAGTTCTGGAGTGCAGTCGGGTCTCCCATGAGCTTTCCTTTCCTCAAGACTAAACAACCCCATCTCCCTCAGCCACTTCCCACCGGGCTCGTGCTCCAGACCCTTCATCACGGATCATACCCCATCACGTTGCCGCACCAAGGCACGTTTTTCTGTGGATGCACTTCCTGCCATCCCTGCGGATGCGGCAGCTGCAGCCCCAGCGCAGGGAAACGCTGCCGGTGCACTCAGTCTCCAAACAAAATGAATTAAATGGGAATGATTTCCCCAAACAGAGGCTGAGGGGAACCATCAGAAACAAATTAAAATCAAAACAACTTTTCAGCAAGAAACAATGGAACAGATGGAACAATATTTATTACTGGAAACTGCTAAACGTGCCAATTAATTTTGAAGGGGCTTTAGTGGATTAAGCACTTTTTTACTGGAAAAAATGAAGAAGAAGTCATGAATCACAGCAATACCTTCAGCATTGTCAATGTATTTTTCTAGAAGCCTGTTCAGAAATCAAAGGAAAAAACAAATCTAAGAAGTCTCAAATTGGACAATAATCTTTCTCTTGCATAAATAGTATCAATGTCCCCACTACCATGTCTAGAAATATTAGGGGGAGGCAAAAATCAAACCACCATTTCCACACATGAAGTTGGTCATTTTTGCCTGAACCAGAAAAGCATTTGACTGGGGCCAAAATTAGCCATGTAAGCATTTTGTGATGCTCTAAGCACAGAAAGATTTTTGAGTTCATTTGTATGTACAAAGTTGTACAGATGATTAAATGCTTAGACAGACCAGTGTGTAATCCGACCCTGTTACCACACAGAGGTAGTATTATTAAAAGGAGGAAATTAGTGTGCATCTTTATTTGTTTATTTTAACACAAGAACATGGAAGTCCTTTCCCACAAAAATGTGTAATGTTTAAAAAATATTCATCCTACCCTAGGACATGGAGTAAAACATGAATAAAAAATATGTAATAATCCAATTCAATTTTAGGAGCACTCAGGGTGAGGGTTTTTAGTATTTTTACATGCTTGCTTAGAAGACTTTTATCCACATTGCTTCCTGCCAGAAAGAGAATTGAGAAGTGCCTTTCCGGTAAGGCTAGGAAATCAATTTAATTTTTCCAAAAGGAAATTAAAAATACTTCACAGCACTGAAATTTGCCCATTGCAAATATTGATTTTGCAAAGGGACATTCTCCTTCTCAAAACTATCCAGAAACATTCTGCTCAGCTCCACTTATTATCATTGCCTTCCCTTCCTTTCACATTTTATATAACACTTCATGTTTTCTTACGCAAAATTGTCATGTTCCTCTCAAAATAGTGCTATGTTTAGAGATGTTATAAGGAGTTACTAATAAAATTGTGGTTATTTAAAGAGTACAAGATAAATATGACACACACGCTTTTACAAATAGAAAGCAGCTGGAAGGAAACTAACAGTGTCAGGGTTGTGTGTAAACTCCATTTTCCTATCAAAAATTATGGAAACAGAAAAAGAACTGAGAAGAAGTCGCTGTTTGCTTAAACTTAGACTTATTGCTGCTGATTCTGGATATGGCTCATACTAGAGACAAATTGCTTCATGTTTCCAGGCTTTGCTATTCTGATCTCAGCCAGAAAATTTCTGATTTCTTCCTTAGTAGCTTGAATGTATTTTCTTTGGCAGATCCATTGCAATTGTGATAGTATTTTGTCCCTAAAGGGTTTTCTTTTCCACTAAGTGACCCAAACCCCTGTGATTTTGACCTGTTTATACATACTGAATAGTTGCTCAGTGGGAACTTCGGTCCCGTGAGGAACCTAACACTTTTCACACAAGAGCATAGTGGTAGTTGAGCTATCTCTGCACAATCCTTAAACAGGAAATGAGGGGGGACACCTCCAAAAACGAGTTATTTGGGAGGTAAGGAGAGAAACAGGACATAAGTTCAGTCTCACCTTGTTCATTCCCACCTTAGGGGAGGACAGCCCTAAGTTCCAAACATTGCCATCATGCATCAGCCACAGCAGCCATCCTTGTGGAAAGGGTTAAAAAAACCCCTCAAGTAACGAGACACGAGCTGCCTCAGGGCACTTCAGCTGTTGAAGTGCAGGTGTCACTTATGGAAACCTCACAAAATACAATCTTTTTCCTACCACCAATACTGAAGCCCACAAGGAATTACTCTCACACTTACAACCAGATGCTGCAATCAACTGCACTCGGAGAATAGGGGGAAGGTTCCAACTCATCTCACAGTCTGGCTTTCCGCAGGCCGAGGACACCGGAGCCACTTCGCACTCTGGGTGACACTGGCCATGCTGGAGCAGCACCAAGGATGCCAAAGTAGGAGCTGCCCACCTGTCTCCTCCAGAAAGAGGGAGCCCACTGAGCCATTTTGCTCTTACTTATGGACTCCACCAGCAGCCAAACCCATTTAGTCCTATCCCTTCCTTGCTTATTAAGTGTTTGACTGTTAACCCTCAATGCCGCCACTACAAGACTTTTTTTAAAATTTAAATATAGCATAGGTTCAGGAAACTCTGGCAGCCTGGGACATTGCTCATCACCTGTTTCCTCTGCCCTCCTTCAAGCACTGGGTGAGGCTACAACATGTATTTAAACCCCAGGGGTTTAAGTACTGCTCAGGGGCTGCATCACTGCATATGACCCCACTGAGCAATCAATCCTTTTACCCCCTCCTGGGCATCAGGCACAGCAGGGCAAGGTGCTGACCTGGGAAGGGAGAGGAGTGGCAGGCAGAACACATTTCAACAGTGTCCCAGCATCTAGACATCCCTCACTGGGCACTTTCTGGAGCTTTAATCAGGGCTTACATCACTGATAACCAATAACCCCATTTTCACAGGTCAGTACACCTCCATTTCCAGCCCATTTATACCCCTGTGCCCATGACTGCTCTCAGTTATGTATGCATCAGGTACAAAGCTGAAACAAATCTTTTCAGTTAAAGCAAGCTTGATATTGTGTGCCTCTGTATTACAAAAGGCAATTCTGCACTCCTCCTGTACTGCTCCTGGCTCAGCCCTCTTCCTCCCGGGTGATTTGGGAAGGGTGCAGCATCTCAAGCCCAGGAGCCCAACCATGAAACCTTTGGACCTCCTCGCATATGTCCAGAGGAGCAACCCTGTGTGCAATGTTCAAACACTCCAGAAAAACATCTTGTTTTTCCGTATCAGTAGCTCCTCACTGGATAAAGCATAAGACAGCAGATTTCACAGGAATGAAGGAATTACTCTGGTTGAAAAAGGTAATAATATCCATCACCATAAGCTAAGATTCAAGTTGACATTGTTGGAAAGGCAATAAGACATGAGCTGTTTCCAGCCCACGTCTTAACTCAAACACACAGCAAGGAGCATGGTGAGGAGGAGGGGGAGAGGCTGAAGATGCCCTTCACCCATTTCTGCCATGTGGTGCCCACAAGATGGGTGTTCACAGTCCTTTGCTCACATCATTCCCTGTTTTAAAGAAGGACAAATCCACCACAGAGGCCATGAGTCCATGGAGAGAAACAAAGCAACATGATACTGGTTTGGCTCAGTCCCTGGAGAGGCCGTGTTTTACTAAATTAATAATCTAGTTAGATCTGTTCAGCTTCAGCTTCTTAAGAAACTAATCCAGACAAGCCCAGAAGTACTAATAACATTTCAGTCTGGGCTCGAAGAGAGATTAGAGAACATTTATTTTGCTTCCAGTGTTTTCTGATTGCTCCTAACCTTTCCTTGCACAAGCATCTAAATGAAGAAATATGAACAAAATGACTAAGTAGTAGGGCTTATGTTGAATTAAACTCCACTGAGAAAAAAAAATCAAGGCAACCACAGTAAAACTGAGCCACTTAACATTCAACAGAATAAATATACAGGAACACGCTTGGCTGTGCATGTAGAAAATTGGAGATTTATAGGTCCATATTTCAAAACTACTGCAATGAACTCCTTCATCTGCCACTTAAATCTTAGCTCCCGGCTCACCTACAACTCACAGAAAACTGTCAGACTTCAATTTTCCTGCTTTGATTGTTTTGGAGGGGATTTTTTGATGCCTCAGCATGAGCATGTTGACCCAGTTCATGGAAACCCCCCTAACCTATATTTTTTTAACCATAGAAAAAATTCAACTTTATCATAAAATCCTACTTTTATCCTGAAATTCATCAAAAATAAATCAAGGCAAAGGAAAGTGGGAAGGCTCAGAAGCGCAGATTTGTAATTCAGGTCACTCTGACTGCTCTGCCCATGCCCAGGCTCAGAGAGAAGGCAGAGCAGTTTGTTACCCACAGGGCAATATGTGAATGAGGGTGGTCGCACAGGAAACATCTCAAGGTGAGAACAGCAAGTGGTACTGGCTGGAGAATAAACCTCACCCAGCTTCATGACAGGGAGGACTGGGGCAAGGTGTGTTGTCTTTAAGCACCACTGCAGAAATAGATTGTTTAGAAACTGCCTGAGTGCCACAGCCCAAGCCCAGGAAATCAATACCAGGAACCAGCAAATCCACTGTTATCCCCTGCTCGGTCGTGCTCAGATTTATGGGCTGATAATTGGATCATGCAAGCAGGTATAAAGCTGTAACGAGATTGGATGTGAATGATAAGGAGGGCTCAGTCTCCGAGGAAGCACAGGGCAGCCCAGGGAAAGGCTCTGGTGATTAATGGCAGGGAGGCAGGGCAGGGGCTCGCACAGCACTTGGCAGTGGGACAAAACGCAAAAGCTGGATGAGGTTGTGTTAGAGACATGAAAACAGAGGTATGGGGCCAGTTTCACTCACCCTACAATAGAGTGAGATAAATCATGGCTGTCAGCACCCACTGAGCCCTGGGGCTCTCATCTCTGCTGACCCTCAATAGGTTTTTCCTTGGCTGGTGCCTCCTCACAGACCTGCACAGAGGAGCTGCAGCTACTGCATTTCATGGGGACAAACCCACAGTGTGTGTAACTCCTGCATGCCAAAGGATCAAAAGGTTTACTGAGGCTACACTGATTATGTGAATTTCACCCTGTTTAAACAATTTCAAAGCCTGAAAAATCCACAATGGGATTTTTTAAAGGAAACAATTCTGTGATTTTGTCCCCGCAAACTCATAGCACAGGATTCAGGAGCACTTCCCAGCCCTGATATAAACATTTCACCTTTGCTTCCTTGTCCCCACATACCTTGTTTTTCACTGGGAAAGAAATCCAGTACTTTGGAAAAAACATGTGCTTTGGAACAGAACTGCAATACCTATATATATATTTATGTATGTATGTACGTATGTATGTTTAATTATACATTCATTGAATCATTTAGGTTAGAAAAGCCCTCTAAGACCACTGAGTCCAACCCTTAACCCAGCACTGCCAACCCCACACTAAGCCATGTCCCCAAGTGCTACATCTGCGTGTCCAGGGATAGACTCCACCACTGCCCTGGGCATCCTGTTCCAACCCTTTTGGTGAAGAAATTTTTCCTAATAGTCAATCTAAATGTTATTACTATAATCCAAATAATCTAATAATATTATTGTTAGAATATTGTGAGCCTATGTCTTGGAAAACAAATGCTTACTTGTACAAGGAACGTTCAAGTTAATTCTGATCAAATTATATTGAATATTTATATATATATAATAGGTTACAACCTTTGAAGTCCTTAACACTGCACCTATTTTTGGAAGTTAATTGGCACTACTAATTTACAGGCAGAGAGAGCGAGACAAGTGAGCAGCACACATTTTTCACATTGAGCCACAACCTGGGAATGGGAAGCTGCAGCCCCAGGCTGTGCTCCAGGCTGGGTTTTTCCCCAGGCTCTGAGCTGCCAGCCCAGCAATTGTGTGGGCTGGAAACAGCCCCAGGAGCTTCAAGAACCTGGCAGTGACATGGTGGAGACAAGCAAAGAGAGATATGGTGGACAACACCCTGGGAATAGAAGAAGAAAATTCTTCTGTAGGGGCAGGAAAGCACAAATACATGCAGAAAAATCCCTTAGGGCTGTTTCTAGTGCCTGCATCCTGCATCTCTCTAAAGGAAAGCTCCAGGCAGGCCCACAGGCTCTACTTCAAAATCCTGTGGAGGTGAATAGCCATGTGCACAACACAGCCAATATCAGACCTTCACATCTCCAACATGTCACAGAAAAAATCAGTCAGATGCAGGTGCCCAGTGCTGTCACCTGCAACCCATCAGGTATAAGCCCTCTGTTAAGTTAAGCTGTGAATATCCATAAAGTTGAAATATTTATTGTGGGAGAAGAGAGAGACAGTGCAATCCCATAACCTCATTTCTGTAAGCACATGGCAAGAACTGCTCACGTTATCGGGTTACTAAAATGTTGCCTCAATGCAGGATGCCTTCATCATGCCTCAAATAATTGCACTTTTGATCTGCTCCAGAGAGGCAAAATTTATGGAGGTATTTAACATTGCTGACATCTGTCTCACTGTATTATATGGTGTTTTTTAATAAATCAGGTTCTTCACTCTAAGACACAAGTCTTAGCATGAGAAACAAAGAGCTGAGGAAAGACATCCACATGGACTCCAGCTGAGCATTTATCAAGCCCACAGGGTCCTGGGCAACAATAGCCAGAGCTATCAGCAACCTACTCGTTGTCATAAACAATGTTTTGACAAAAATGGATACAGAAAGGGATTTGTCAAGTTAGTTTTCCTTCATGGGTCAAAGTCAAGGGTGATTTATAGTGTGCACCTTGAATGAATTAGGGAAAGATACAAGATTTGGGCAGTGAGTTTGTTAAAAGTATGCACTGAAAAGAACCAGACTATTCTATAGCAGAGTTTCAGCTGGAGTTACGCTGACTTATATGTCCTGAAGATCTGATACGTGGTTTATGCTGTTCAAGACATTCCCCAAACAATGCGCAATACCCTGTCAGTCCCATCAACCCCACGTCCAGCAAATTCCACCACGAAAATCAGGGAGGGGAAATTGCCATTTCTACTTCTTTTTTTTTTGCTTAGTTGGCTTCTGTCAGCTTTCAAGCAAGCTGGATGAATCATGGTGACACGAGAGAGGTGACTATTGATATCCAAACAAGAAATTGGTTTCCTTGCATCTCTTTTTTTAGCCCTGGTAGGGAGCAGTACCAAGTGATCTTTGCAGGTCCCAAGAGGGGCAGCAGAACTGGGGAAGGGTCTGGAGCACAAATCTGCTGAGGAGCAGCTGAGGGAGCTGCGGGGGCTCAGCCTGGAGAAAAAGGAGACTCAGGAAGGACCTTTTCACTCTCTACAACTCCCTGAAAAGAGGTTGTAGCCAGCAGGGGATCAGTCTCTTCTCCAGGTAACAAGGGGCAGAACAGGAGGAAACAGCCACAAGTTGTGCCAGGGGAGGTTTAGGTTGGATGCTAGGAAAAATTTCTTCACAAAAATGGTTACCAGGCCCTGGCACAGGGTGCCCAGGGAAATGGAGTGACCATCCCTGACAGGATTTACAAGCTGTGTAGATGCATCACTTGGGGACATGGTTTAGTGGTGGCTTTGGCAGTTCTGGGGGAATGGTAGGACTCAGTGATCTTAGAGGGCTTTTCCAACATAAATGATTTTATGCTTCCATGATTCTAACAATTCAGAGCAAGAGCTGGGCCTGTCAGGAGGCCAGGAGAACACCTGAGGATCCTTTTGAAGAACAAACACACTAAAACACGTGTCTGCCCTGTCCTGCCCCGTGTGGACTTGAGGGGTTGGGCTCCCTGGGCTGGTGCAGGGGTAGGATCTCCCCACTGTGGTCTGGGCATGCAGGAGCAGATCCAACTGCTGCCTCAGTCATTAGGATTATTGTAATTTGCACCACAGTTGTCATTTTGCTTCTCTTTCCACTCCAACTTTTCTCCATAAGTGTAAATCCAGCTGCCTCACCCTGGAAGTTGTCTCCTAGCAGCAAAGAACAGAAGCTAAAGAATGTTAAAGGGCAACTTGTTTTATCATGCTTTAGCTCTAGATGGATTTGTGCAGACAGAAGCACAAATTACACCTTAAAACAGTGGTAGCTGGCATCAAGAAAGAAATTACTGCACCTTTTTCCTCATCTATTCTCATCAGCCAGATTCTCTGCAACTCTGAGTGTTACATCCAACCGAATTACACATGAGGCCAGGGATGAAGTTACAGTGCTGTAATGGAAATCCCTGGTGTGTGTTATACTCAGTGGACAGAGGTCAGCCCAGAGGGGATGAAAGTTAATATAACAGGCTTTAAATGTGACACGGGTGTGCTACATCTGTGAATGGCTGGTGCTTCTGCATCCAGAGTTTACAAAAGAAACAAAAGAAAAAATTCCAAGAAACACCCTGAAACTTCAAACACCCTTGGACATAACTACAGGGTTGAACAGAAGGGGAAGGAGGTGGTTAGATTGAACTGGACCATTTTAAGAGTTTTTTTAAGAAAAACAAGGCCACCCTGTCCTACACATATGAGTCAAATTAATAATAACATTCTTATCTGATATAACCCTCCTGACCAACTAGCGCAGTCATGGATACAAGATCAGGCCAGTGTTGTGGGAAAGGCAAACCTGTCCTGCATTTTTCCTTCCTGCATCCAGCCTTACCCAACAGCTTATTTGGAGCAATTTACGTGCTAAAGAAATTAATACATTGGGTACAACGTGGGTTTGTTTGGGTACAAACACGTCTAAAGGCTGCGTGGGCTGCTTCTCATACTTAGAAACTTTATTTGCTCTTCAAGAGCATTAAAGAATTCAATTTTCACTTCCGGACAGCATTTCCCAGGCGACTTTTCTTCCGCTGCCCCACTCCGGTGAGGAATATCAAGAACCACTGCAGACCTTTGAAGAACCAGCCAATAATTTCAACATCTCCTTGGCAAAAACAGCCCCTGCAAGGCAGCCATCCCACCTGACAGCTCTGGAGCAGAGGGGTGGGCTGTGCAGGGAGCAGGGGCACAGCTGCATCCACAGCAGAACAGCCTTTCCTAAGCCAGGCACTAAATGCAATTAGAGAGAACAGAAAATCTCAAGTATAAGATATCAAAACAAAACATGTTCAAAGACTGGAAGCCGAGCATGGGGCAAGGCTGGGATTGTTTGGAGCTGGCCTCCTTTCTGCTGGCACCCACTGCTCGCAGACACAGAGAGCAGTGCAGTTTTAAAGCTTTTTTTGAGTTGTTCTCTGTATCTGTGGGGAGTTTCAGTTTTGGAGTTTAACTGCCTGTTGTTAAAGCCAAGGTATTCTTACTGCTAAAATGTGGCTCCTTTTTCATCGAAGTGCCCTATCTATGGGAAGTTTACTATGCCAAGGGGAAGAGACACTGCCTGGCATAGCAAAAGTCATTGCTGGGGGAAAGAAACACCCATTCAGACACCTGGAAGGGAAACCATGACTAATCTAGCTGATATCACCAACAAACATATGCAAAGTACCAGAGATACAAATGCTAATGAAGAATTTATGAAGGTAAAGATGTTAATTACAGAGACATCAGTTTCAAGAAACTCTGAGAGTAGCACAAGGACGAATCATTCATCTTGGCCTCTGGCAGCACTTGCCATCTGGTCGGGGTGTCAGACCAAGGGTTTGTACATCAGGGAAGGAGCAAAACTGGAGTGTTTGTGCACTCCCAAAGAGGAGCTGGCTTTGGCAGCAGTGTGTGCCTGCAAAAACCTTGAGTCTTTGCTCATCCAAGGCCAGTGCTGGCTGGAGTTGATCACCGACCACTGACTGCTGGTGCCCAAAGGGCCCGTTTGCCCAAGAACACTGAAAGTACCTTTTCAGCCCCCAGTGCAAGAGTTTTCCCGTTGGTTTCCAGCTGGGCAGAGGCTTGGGGGTTGCAGAAGAAGACAGGGAGTGTATGACCCATACACAGCTCAGCAACGACCTGGAGCTATGGAGTGGGCACAGCAAAATGCTTTAAAAGAAGAAGAAACAAAATCACAGCCCTAGGGAAATATGGGGACCAGAGCTACTGCTGGAATGACAACTCATAGAAAGTACTTCCTTCTCCGAGGGCAAGTCACTTGGGACACGAAGTGCCAAAGCCCACAGCAAACCTGAAGTCCCAGAAAGGATCTGCTTTAAGGCATAAGGACTGTGACTCCAGAAGCACCACTGAAATGTTGGAAGGGAAGGACAGAGATGCTTTTCTCTGTCCTGGTTCTGCGCATCTGCCACACTGCTCCGTGAACAGCCTGGAGAGGGAGGTGTGTGCAGCTCAGCCTCCCTGAGGTGCTGAGAGTGATCCCCTGGGGCAGCTGCTCCGATGTCCCTGGACTTACAGCTCCAATAACACGGCCCTCGAGCCCTGCGGGGAGCCAGGCTCTGGCAGATGCCACAGCTCTGTGTGGTGTCCGAGAGCACCAGGGGAGGGCACATGCAGCAGTGTCCCACCACTTGTACCTGAAATGGATTCTTTCCTTTTGAATCCCTGCAGGGGACCAGCCTCTATCATGGGTTTCATCTTTGCAGTCATGAGTTATTCAAATCTGTTAAAAAAATAAGAGAATATTTGATCCCTTGAAGGGCAAGTTTCCCAATTCCCCATATGAAATAAGCTGTAAAGCAGCAATTCCTTTGATTTCTCATTTCCTTTTATTTTTTCCATTGATCTCATCACATTCTGTCATTGTCTCATCTTATAGAGCAAGGCAAGAGGACAGCTAATCTGTTTTCCCTCTGCTCTTCTTAATGTCTTCTTGATTGAAATTCACGCTAACTCTTAGGCACCCCTATCTCTGAGATCATCCATAAAGCCACATCCACTTCTAGAAAATTCTGCTGCTCTGAGACTTCTCTTTCAAGCTACTGAGCTCTGGAGAGCTCTCAGGAATGGGACAGATACTTGCATAATCTTTAGCAGGCAACAAAAGAAATGCTGGCTGCTGAGTTTCTCCAAAGTTTTCCTGGGGACAGAGCATTGCTCTGACACAGGGGATGAAGGAGGACAGAGGGGGACTTCACACCCATCTTCTCCTTGCAAAGATGAGCTGCTAGCACAAAGCCAGCCCTATCCACAATGGGAGCAACCTTGGGTGCTGATCCTCTCCTGCAGCACTGGGGCTCCAGAACACCACTTCTGCCTCCAAATCACTTTAGCAACAACTGCCTGCCTTTTCAGAAACAGCCAACTGCCAGGAGAGGCTGCCAAAGGCCTTTGGAAGGAATCGCAAGCCGGACATATTTTTGTCCTCAAGAGTGAAAGCGGCAAAGCCCTGGATTTAGGGAAGACACCTAAGGCAGCTTGCAAAGAGCAGCGGCTGCACCACCAGTTTGCCAGTCCTCTGTCCCAGCCCCATGCCATCATTGTCGTTGGCATTTATAGACTTTATCAGCCCTGTCTTGCTCTCTAGCTGGCTGCTTCTTCACCACATCAGTTCTGCAATGTGCCATCTTTGTGTGATTCTTTCTGGATTGTTAATAAAAAAACCAAAAAGTTCACTTCTATCTACTCAGGGGTATGACAGTGCAACAAAGCACAGCATGAATTCTCTGTGCTTTTGCTGCTCTTGATGCAGGCACCATCAGCATGGCCAAGCAGATGTAATGAGGGGGAGATTCTGCACAGTGGTCCCTGCTGTTCCCTTGCTGGTCTCTCCCTGGGATGATCTGCAAGCTTGCCCAAACCACCCTGCTCCTAGCGAGTGATGCACTCCAGAATATCTGCTGGCTAAGTGGGCTGTGAAGTGCTTGGCCCAGCTCTTTTGCAGCCCACCCAGACCACACATGAAGAAGAGATGTGTGGCAAGGAAGTGTCACACTTGAGCATGTAACCAGGTGGAAAACTTGAAAAAAGTGGGAAAATCCAGCCTGAGGGGGGTTCAGAGCACTGAGGCACCCCACCAGGTCTTTACTGGTTATACCACTGCCAGAAGTGCACAGCTTGGCTGTAGCAGTAGGATGTCTGTTGGTTTGCTTGCAGAAATGCTGGTTGGTTTATTTGCAGAATGAACTGATTTTCTTAGGAACACTATGCTTAACAACTACCTCCCTCTTCCCACTCCCCAAGTGCTATGGTAATTAAGCTTTTATCTGAGTAGATAAAATAATTAACATATTTATTACTCAGAAGAGAAAGATCTTTTTTTGATTGATTGCAGCCTACTAATGTTCCATCAAATATTCAAAGTCTGCATTGTTAAGCCATTCATTTTATTTATTTTTAAAGACACTACATATGTTTTCTATCCCAAGGGGAGGGAAAAAATCAGCGTATGAAAAATTCCCATCATTACTAACACACAGCTCAGCAGAAAATGAACAGAGATAGGGAGCACCCTTCCTGTCTGCAGGAGAGTGGGCTTCATTAAGCTTGGAAGGGATTTTTGCACATTACAGAAAGCACTGAGGGGGTGGGAGAAGCCCTGCAGAGCCTCATGGGCACCTACAGATGCTGTGGCTTCGTGCCCAAGCCAGGCTCAGTGTGTTGCAGTGCTTGGTCCTGGCACTCCCATCCTTGCAGGCACCCACCTCCGATGGCACCCCAGGCACTCTTGCACCACGGGAGCTGCTGTGAGGTGATTCCCCTCCATACCTAATCACTGTATGATGACCATTTTTATCTAACGGCTTTAATTGTCGGTGCTGGGCAGTTTTGTTGCTGTGGTTACTCTGTGGGCAAACGTAAACAGCTCCCAGTCACTGGGAGCAAGCACAAAAACAAATCTCCCAAAGGCTGCCGAGAAGTTCTTCCATTGAGTGCTGTATCCACACACCCACAGATTTTTGGGTGTTGGGTTTTTTTGGATACATGAAGCCACAAGTCCAAAAAAAAGACACCAGGAGCCACCAGAGAGAATAACCATAGCATACATCAAGGTAATCATGGTGTCTTCCCAGGGGGGCAGTCACCACTTCCCAGCCATTTCCTCATGTGTGGGATCCCCAGGGCAGCTCCATGCCTGGATGCCACCCCTGGGTCACGGAGCAGGACGTGAGGTGCAGCAGAAAGGTGGATCTGACACCCCATATGGCTCTGCCTCTGCAGTTTTGTGTGTATCAATCATTTCGTCGTCATCTTTTTGCTTCAAAAGCTCTCCTAAAAGACAACAGAAAAGGCCCTCACTCCAGGGCTTTGCAAAGGCCTTGAAGAGCTGCAAATACGTCCCTGCCACCAGATCTGCTATCACTACTGCAGTGGCCATCAGCCTCCAGGCACTACAGCTCCCACCCAGAGTGCCAGCAGGGCACACAGGCTCTGCTCCTGCCGCTGCAGCTCGTGGTAAATAGCCCCATACACACCAAACATCGCTGCCCTCTCCCCAACAGTCTCAGTTTCCTTGTATTAAGGACCATAAAACCGTTGCAACATGGACACTTCAGCAGGTTCTTGCTCACCAGCCCTCCTAAGGGACTCTCATCCCATGGAACCAGTGCTGGAAGCGGATGTGCTGAAGCACGTTCCTGCCATTCCTGGAAATGTTTGAAATTATGCCCAGTTCTAACAAGCTGCAGAAAGGAGAAGTGTTGGGAATGGGTTTTCTCATGCCTGAACATTTGTGGATCTTGCTGTCACAGCTCCCCACCTCAGCAAGCGCTCACCTGGGACTGGATTAGAAACTTTTCAGGTCCTGATCTCATTTGATCCTATTGTCTCGCAAAAATAAAACACCTTGGGGTTCAGTTTTCCACATTCCCTGTGCTTTTGAATATGGATGGCTGGGCAGCAGAGCCGCTCCTTTCGAGAGCAGTGGCATTAATAGCCCAGAGAGAAGCTGCCTGTCATTCATTACATACAGTAACATCCTATTCTACTCCTAAAGCCTTTCATTGGAAAAGCTGGCACCCACAGATGACCCAAAACTACCCCCCCACACAAACAGAGATGTGATCAGCAAATCAGGATGGCACAATGTGTTTCCAGTCCTGGGGCAAAAAGAAGGGTTTTCGATCCAATGGCTGTTGTGTATCCAGGGCTGTGATGTTCTAACTGCACACCTGGGCACTAACACCATGTCCTCATCCCAGTTCTCTCAGTCTGACATCAAGAATTAAAAAACAATTGGGAAAGGGAGAACATACAAACAAGGACGGGACTCATGCCATCCTCATCCTTGTCCCAACTGTCTCTCATCCCATACAACACCAAGGAGATTTCTCAAGGCTTTGGCCAGCACCATCAGGAATGTGAGTCAGATCACACAAATTGCCTTTCTCACCTTCACATTATTACCTCTACACTATAGCAAGCATTGGGGTGGAGGGTAAAGAAAGCCACCCAACTCATTGTGTGATTAAGCACAAAATAAATACCTACAGCCATTTACAGCTGAAATGCCTGTTAACAAAACTGTATAAAGTGTAAGCTGTGCTTGCACATAAAAACCAATGGTAAGTTGTAACACGCAAGGAAATGAGTCAGTAGGAAATTAAACACAACTTACTATTTTCTCTATGTAAAAAGTCACAGTTGGGATTAATCCTTTTGTGCATATCTAGAGGTGACTCTCAAGTCACCTACACAAAGAGCCAGTTCTCCGTTTTGCCATCTTGTTGCAGCTCTTTTTAACGATTCATGACGAAGAGCTTCAAAGAGCTCCAAGCCATGACAACAGCCCCAGATCTGACCTCCTCATTCTCATCTCAGCAAAAAATCCTCCTCGGTGAATAATTTTGGTTTAGGAAGAGAGCTGCCTTAAAACTATTCCCAAGGGGAGAAACAGTGTCTAGAATTTAATCTCATTATGGAAATAAAAATAAAAAGAAAATATCAAAAGAACACAGGGACTGCAACAACAATACAAGCCTTATGTTGCAGAATTCAACCGTTGTGAAACTCCACGGAAGGGAGCACAGCTGTTTTCTCTGAAATATGTTTCATGTTTCCAGAGACCAAAGATGAAATCCGACGCTTTGCCTTTCAACTTACGATAGACAAATACATGGAAGGATGACACAACTACTGTTCAGGGCTATTGAGGAAAGAAAAAGGTCATTTAGAGCTAGAGGTGAAAACATAGGCTTGACCACAGGCTGCAGCACATCCTCCACTAAGTTCAGCACGGTGCGAGCAGCCTTGCGACAGCCTCCCAAAATCTGAGGCAATTCACCCCTGACTTCAGGCTTGGAACCAAGTTTTACATTTCCTCTGTTGCAAGGGCTAAGGGTCCATACAGAATGGTTACAACACCAAAAAGGCATTAAAAAGGAAGTGCAGCACCCAGAAAAAAAAATTCACACAGCATGCATCACATCTGTGCACCTCCACCTTAATGCTTTCTAGAAGTTTCTAGTGAGCATTTAAGTCTAATTCCTCCCTAAAATTCCTGACATGATGTGCAGGGATTTTGTCACATCACTTCAAGTGTTTAATCTTCTCCTTGACGGGCTGATAGGGATATTCTTAGACATTAAACTCAGATGAGCCATTCACAGTTTGCCTCAACAGCAATAAGTAGCTTCAGTTTCATGGCCATTTTGCAAAGATTTCTCAGCGTGACGAGCATCTTCATCTTCCCTCTGTGAAACACTATGATACTTGGAAGGACAGTTAATCCAAATCATGGATTGTCCTGTGCTTGAAATAACCAGCATATCCAAAGTCAGCGGAATACTGAAATATTTCTAATAATGGGGATCACTGCAATAGTGTATATCCTGGTCCCTGGGATGCAGATGAACACCTAAGGGACACTGTGTGCTGGCTTAGGAAGTTGTGTACACTCACAGCAGGAGGAAAAGCCTCGCCAGAGGTCAGGTCAGGACATGGGCCCCACCCAATCTTGTTTGAGCATGAAGACACAAATGTCCTTGCCCTGGCAGATCCAACAGCTCTTCTGGAGCCCTCCCATTTTGCCACCACAACTATTTATTTTGGGGGTGAACTGCCCCATTCTGGTAGCTCCCCCTTCAAAGGGCAATGTTCATTTGGGGGTTGTCCCCATGTCTACAAGCTCAAATATTTTGCTCCAGCTCAACTACATGTTGTGCTCAACAGTGTACGATTTCAGCTTGCAGGTGGCCAAAAATGGTGAGGATTTCGCTTCAAATAGTAGTCCCTTTGCTAAAACTCTTCTTTCTTATTTAGGAGACAACCACTCATCCATGCCCTCCCCGTTGCAAATCAGCCTCCCAGGATGGCAAATCACCTCTGGTCCCACTGGATCTCACCCTCAGAGGCAAAGCCAGGCTTCAGCCTTGGTTTTCTAGAGAGCCTTATGCTGGGGCAGAGACCTGAAAAGATCAGAGGACGAGATGAAATGTGAGCCCTTTCAGCAGCAACAATGCCCCTCTAATTAGCCAGCCAGAGCAGGTGACACGCTCTGTGCCCAGGTACAGTGATGCTCCCTGGGGACACACGGCTCTCTGAGCATGTCCCATCTGCAGAGCCGAGGACAACAGCAGGGCCCTGGTGACTGTGTCTGCTCTGAAACACTACTTTTGTGTGCAGCAAAACCCAAGCCCTGATCAATTACTCTGCAACTGGGTGGCTCTATGAGGCCTGAAAGGGATGTTTCAACCGCTTGCCCTGTGCTCACCTGGCCAGCCCTCCACAGCCTGTGGAGCACCAGGTGCTCCCCAAAACACATTTGCGGGGCTTAGCAGATCCGCTGGAGATACCCCAGGCACACCAGTGTATGCTGAGCCATTCAGCATATGATTGCACAAAGAAAATGTATCTGAATTATCGCGGTTTCTTTTGGGGCAGACCATGGTGAATGCCATATTTGTTTCTTTTTCCTCAAATAATTTGCTAAAACTTCTTCTGTGATTGTCATTTTAAGACAGAGCAGGTGTCAGAGACAGCTGTACATGGCCACCAAAATCTGTCACACCAGGCAAGAGGCACCTTTGAGCTCTCAGAAATAATTACTGTCAAAGACAGTGCCTGGCATAAAGACACTGAATCGCTCAGGCACGCAGTGAGAGTCACCATATGTGTACACACACCTCAAATACATTCATTTCTACATGAAAATTGGAACTAGAGCAGAAGTTTGCTTAGTCTATACTTAATAAAATTGGCTCTTTCAAAGTGAGAAGAGTCATGCAAGAAGACGGGATTCACTTTTGGAAAGCAAGAGAATTTCCTTTAATTTTTCTCCAGCCTGTACATGAGTTCCCTGGTTTGGGGAAAGTTCGAATTGCCGTCAGCTAAAGCTGCACCCAAATTCTTATTAGCATAGAGGGAGGGAAAAAGATTTTTCTTTACCACAACTCTCCCTGAGGCTGTTCCTGCACAGTGCAGAGAAAGCTGCAAGGAGGGAATTACCCTAAGATGCAGCACGGAAGGATTACAGCTCTGGACATGGATGCTTTTCAGACAATTTTCCCCTGTGCCCAATGAGCATCTTCACCACCAGCTGATAGTAACTCTGAAAAAAGCCTTTCGTACTCTGCTTGGGTTTTTTTCCTTTTTTGTGTAAGAAACCGGGAATTTATTTGAAAGGTTTGAACTGAGACCTGCCGTACCTCAGCTGCCTGTTTTTAACCCAGGTTCTGGAACAAATATCTCTCGAGTCCTGTTGGCATTTAATAACAGACGACAAACCATTCCTAGCAGGGTGCGATGAGAGCCACTGGAGCTGGTTTAGAGCTGTGGAGCAAAAATACCCAAAGCACAACAGAAACTATATCATACCTTCCCCTCCACCCCGTTGCACCAGCAGCAGCCTCACAACCCCAAAACAGGTCTTCCATCCCAAAAGCTCTGTGCCACGTCGCCAGTGCCTTCCCCCTTGCCCCCAATGCGCAGCCCCTGCGGCGTTCTCCCATGGCAGGCAGGGCAGTGCAGGCAGGGCAGGGCGGGGCGGGCAGGGCGGGGGG